>VDFB02256132.1:39715113-39737521 GCA_007258455.2 Sequoia sempervirens
TTAACATCTTCTAGACCATCAAAAAATAATATGCTTCTGCCCTAGAATATTCTCTAAACCCAATCTTAAATTTGACATGCCTGTGGACGTCATCAGTCAACCTGGTTTGACCACCTGGAATCTTGGATAAGCACTAGAATATTCTTATTAGTTTTTTAAATCTTTAGAATCACCAGCAAAATCTTTTGATGCTCCCAAGATATTCCTTTTCGCAACCTATTTGTTTTGAACTATCGAATTTTTATTTTTACACCACCAATGCAAATAAAGAACCTGTCATATGTTGTGGGGTCGGCGCGGCCCAGTACCAACCCACCACTTGTTGGATCTATAGGGTGTAGTACCCTACATAGGGTACACCTACAATAAATAAAAATTATGCAGAAATTTGTCGTATGCTTTGATTTTTATTAAAAAAATTCAGAAAAACTTTAAATAAAATTTGAAAAATTTAATAAAAACTTTATAAAAAAAATTCACCTCCAAAATTCTTTTTTACCGAAAGATATTTTTTCAACTGATAGTATGATTGTATTAATGGAGAGACCTGGGGGCCATATGACTCCCTCGGCAAAAAAAAATTGCCTCACCAAACAACTACTCCAATTTGGATGAATTGACAGTCGATCTTAGGGCTTTTGGCCCTTTCGGATGCAATGGCAGAGTCGGATTTGACCCAAAATGCACCAAAAATGTAGTTACCATCTGGATCTGGTAACCACTCTTCAACTTCAAACCCTCATAGATTTGGCCTCATATGTCCGATTTGGATGAAACAAAAGGAAAAATAAACTTTCTCAAACCTTTCAGACGTAATGGTGAGCTTAGATTTGCACCAGCAAGCTTTGATTTCAACTTGCAGTAAAGAGCCAAAAATGGAACCTCCCTAAATCTGGTATTTCTATCAAGTTTTTATGATTCTCCAGATCATCATACGATGCAAGAGAAGAGCATACTCAACTTTTCAAGATTTACCACCTCTCTTAAGAAAAATTCTATCCAATGGCACCCAACCTGCTCTAATACCATGTTAGAATTGGCTATGGATGCCAAGATCTTGAGACCAAATGGAAAGCACAAAAGAGAGAGAATAGAATGTGACAAGAAATAAACTATATTCTTATCAATATGATAAATTGATATGATTGTGTGTGTAACAATATAGTAGAAACCCCTTGGTTATATATCCAAGGTGAGATATAAGATGTCATAAGATTATGACAAGTGTCTTAATCATATGACATGAGACAACTAATCACACTTACGTAGGTTCACATGTGTTACAAGTCAAAAGATAACAACTAATGACAACTAACACCTTCTAGAAAGATTCCTTCCTAGGACCTAAGTAAACTTAACTAACATGTAAATAAGTCCCCTAGTAATGAATTAACTAGGTACAAGACTTTATTTAAACCAACAATAAGTAGCATAGGTTGTGAATTGTTTATTATGGAAAATAAATCAGTGGACAATAATCATAGGAAGATGAATGACCCAAGGGGATCCTCCATTATTTTTCCAAGTGTCCCATTTAAAAAACCTAGATCTAGGACTTTCCCTCAGCTAGGCACAAGACCAAATATGGACAAGCATGGGATCAACTGACTTTATTAGGGATGTGAAACAAAAAAAAGCATCGAGGAATGGAAAGCGAGTGATGCTAAATACCAATCAATTTCAAGCCATAAGAGGGATAACTAGCTTTATTATGAGTGTATATGAAATGGACAGAATATTTATTATGAAAGCAAATGGAGAGTTAACAACCAAATAGACTGATGGTAGACAAATGAGCATTAGCCTCCTACTCATGATGCTTTTTTTCCAAGTTTTCACCATGGTACTTACCCAAAGCAACACCGAAGTGGTTTTCACTAGACGGTGAATTATTTCTCTTTACTAATTTTTTATATTTTTGATGTCACACAAGACGCCTGTTTTCCAAGTTCTCATCATGGTGACTATATTTTACTTTTTTGTATTTTTTGATTTTTTATTTGATCAATTTTTTAATTTTATTTTTGTTTGGTCACGTTTATATTATTTTAGTTTTTGGAGGGATTTTCTAAGAATTGAGTATAGTACTTTTGAAGGTGCATGTTGTTGATAGGCTTTAAAAGTTGTTCACCTTCAGGAGTGGCAAGTTGGTAAGCGTCAGATCAATATGCAATAGTGATTATGTAAGGATACAACCAATTAGGCTCGAACTTGTCTTTATTTTCTCTATCCAGGTTGTTTCTCTTATTTTCTTTTAAAACAAGATCTCCAATATTGAAATTCCTAACCTAAACTATCTAGTTATAGCTACAGCAAAAATGATTTTGATATGCTTGGAGATGGACTAGTGTCATCTGACATCATTCATCCAACAATTCTAGCTCATGTTATCTAGATATTTTGTATTCTTCATTGTCGATAAAGCACTGTAAGGAAACTATCAGTGATGGAAACTCGACCTCAATAGGGAGAATAGTTTTAGATCCATAAACCAAGGAAAATGGGTGGCACCAATAGGAGTATGGATGCTTATACAATAGGCCCATAAATTTAGATTAAGCTGAAAGTTCCAATCATGGCCAACGTTATTGATGGTATTTTTTAGGATTTTGAGTATAGTTTTATTTGATGCCTTGAAGCTTGATTGTTACCTTGTGCGTAATATGGGGTAGAAAAGAAATGTTGGATATAGAATTTTTCATAGAGCTCGTAAACATCATGGTTTTTAAATGGTCGACCATTATCAGGTATGATAGAAAGTGGGACACCATACCAATAGATTATGCAATTGAGGATGAACTTTTCTATTTTTTTATCAGTAATATAGGTTATAGGGATGGATTCAATCCATTGTGTGAAATATTTGGTTGCAGTGAGAATGGATTTATGTTCATTTGCAGAAGTGGGATGGAGCTTCCCCATGAGGTCGAGTCCCCACTGAGAGAAAGGTCACAGGGGATGTGAGAGGATGAAGTTCCTATGCCAGTGTATGAACCAAGTGAAAAATAGGAAAAGGTGATCCTAGGTCCTAAATATAAAGAACCTAAGATGCAAGGGGCCTTTTTCCAAGTTGGATTAAGATATAGATCAACAAGGTGACTACAATGACTTAAAACCATGAAGGTGAGCTAGGTAGAATTGGATCTACATCTAATTGAATATGGGAATACATTGGAAATTATTTGGAATGATTAACCTAATTAAGCTATATGACCTAATATGAAAAATGCAAGATCACGGCAAATGATAAACAAAAATAGCAGTTTGTAGGTAGATCTAGGGAGTGTAGAGTGATATGTACCAACCCAAAAAAGCTTGCTCCAACCACTATAGTACATAGTAACCAAGGGGCATATAAGTCCCTGATAGGGGGTCCTGCTCAACTTTTAGGGTCCTCTAGTGGTAGATCTAAGACTTTTTTTACTTGCAAAGTTGTTGGAATGATTTTGGATAATTCTATCTAGGTGAGTTTTCATTGCTTGACAAATTTTAGGGATTTGAATGCAACAATGGACAACTTGTCTTCAATCTCTTTTCAATCCTTTCAAACTTATTGTAGTGTAGGAAAAAGTATCCCTTTTTCACACTTGATTTTGTAATGAATAATAATAAATAAATGATCGTAATTATGACTCAATTTAGTGTTGTAATATTTTTTACATATTCACATTAAGTTTAGGGCCCTTTTAATAAAATGGACTTAATTGTTCCTTATTTTTGATGTTGAAAGGTGTACCTTTACACTTTCACATTAATTTAGGGCTTCATTAATTGATTGAGATTAATTTTCCTTAATTGGCCCCTTTAATTTAAATCCAAGCCTAATTAAATGCAATTTCTGAGGGATAAAACCCAACATTCATAAATTCCATTACACAACACTTAACTTGGAAGATGTGTGTCCTAGGTAAGTGACATAGGACCCATTCACCATAGGTCGAATGGGTCCTCACTTAGATCTAGGACCCTAATTTAACAGAATGTTTAACACTAAGAAATGTGTGTCTTAGGTAAGTGGCCTAGGACCCATTCACCCTATGGAGAATGGGTCCTCACTTAGACCTAGGACACTCCTTTAAAATATGTTTTTGTCAATATTTTAAAGATTTAAAATCCACAATTCAATGTTGTCTTGTGATATTTGAATTTTTGGAATTAATGTTAAGATATGTATAAATACAAGGTTATTTCACTTAGTTTCACCTAGATTTTTAAGTGTTCAAGTCCTAATAGAAAGTTTATGAGATCACAAGCATTCAAGAGCATTTTCAAGGCATTCCAAGGGAAGATTTATTAACGATTATTGCAGCAATCAAGATTCCTTTCATCATGTCAAATATTTATTGCATCATGCATTTTTTTGAGCTAATGTGTTGATGTAGTGTTCAAGATCTATTAAAGCATTCAAGTAAATTGTTTATAATCAAGTTTCATGATCAAGATCTACATTCATTGAGGCCAATTCATGCTAGTTGTAGATCTATAATCCAAGGTTAAAATAAGGTTTGGTGAGTTATATAGATTTGTTCATTCATCATTCCTTCATGATTTTCTATTTCATTTCAAAGTTTAATTAACAAAATAGGGTTTGACCAGGAAAAACCCCCATTGACCTAACAAACAACATTTTTCTCTCTCTAATGTGTGATTGCAAATTTTAGGTTGAAGATCCTTTGAAGAGAAAATTTGAAGAAAGTTGCAAAGTTGTCAAAGTTGCAAGAAAAAATTTTATATCATGGAAAATCCTTTACAGAATTTATTTCTGGTTGTTTAATAGTGAACATCTAGAATCTAGGAGTGCAGACCTGGTAGAAGAGAACCCAAAAAGCATTTTTTAGGAACCTTAGCCAGGACCCATTTTCCATAGGGTGAATGAGTCCTTAGTGAGCTTCAAAAGGTGACTTTTGGTGAAAAGTACACATAGTTTTCCCCTTTCCAAATCTACCTTTTGATTACTTTTTCAGTCAGATTTAATTTTTTTTCTTCATTTGCATTTTATAGCTTACATTTTGAATGAAATAAGGGAAAATAGATATTTGTGATGAACTCATTCATCACTCCCCTATTATTTTTTCCATTGTTTCATTTTGGTGAACCTGAGTTTGATCCTTGCATTTTCTAATTTTGGAGCCCTCTTTCATCCTAGAGTTAGATCTTGCATTCATTTACATCTCTTTGCATTGAATTAGGTCTCATTTAGGGTGTCTAGTTTGCATTTAACTTTGCATTTCATTTAAGGGTTTTAGGATTGCATGTTTTGCATTCTTTAAATCTAAAAAATACAAAAAAAAATCAAGCATCTTGCATATCATTTACATAGCATTCATTTACATTTTAAAATTGAAACAAAAATTGAATATCAAACTAGGTTTTCATTTTGTCATATTTTGCATTTGCATTCAATCCTCATTTCATAGAAAATTAAAACAGAAACTTGTTGTATTAGACCAAAATCTAGAAACTACTGAAATTCGCTCAAAAATATGTAAAAAATTATTTCAAACCCTCACCTAGGATCCATTTTCCCTAGGGAAAATGAGTCCCTGATCAAGGTCACAATCTAATTTTTTGAGTATTAAAACATTCATTTCTGCATTCACGTTTGTTTTTTTTATATTTTTGTTTTTGTTTACAGAATTTATGTTTCATCAATTTGATCATATCTAGCTTAATTTAATAAAGTTAGTGCATTGTGTGATTTCAAAATTGCATTTATAAGACATTATTTTTTGGTATTTTCATAGTGTAATAAAAAAATTACCTTGTTTAGAATCTAAAAAATTGCATTTACATCTTATGGCATTGCATTGCATTTTACCCTCTTTCCCTTTTGGGTTGACATTGAGTTTTTGAAACTTGTATGAGCTTTACAACTTGGTTTCCTATTAGCAATACTATTGTGAGATGTAGTTCGAGACTCATGTCATCCCATGATACACCATTTACCATGATCTTGTGTTTTCTAACTCTCTTTCTAATAGTATTGATAATCAACCCCCTATGGATCATAGCCTACATACCTCATTTACAATGACTTCCTTACCTACAACCAATGTGCATGATGTTGTTCATGTCCTACAAGAAAACATACAAATAATAGATGAAGGCCTAGAAAAGTTACGAGACCTTGTGCTTACTAAAAACATGGACATTAGTATCATTCCTGCTTAACAAAATCTAAGGGAAATGCTTAAAACTGAACACGAAATACAAATTTTTTGTAGCCTTGGTTGCTTCCTTCATGAGAACTTTAACAATCAATAGAATGATAACATGCATGTATTGGTCAACTTTATTGAAGCTAAACCTCGTATAGGCCAAACCAAAATGCCCCTTGATATTTCTTTCTCACAAAATGACATAATCAAACATGCACCCAATGGTCCTCTTTACATAGATAGAAGAATCAATGATAAGCCTACTAATGGGATATTAATTGATCTCATCTGTGTAGAGAATATGATTACTAAAAAATTCCTATTTTTGTATGAACTCTATCAAGATACATATGACAAACCAAAAGCATGGATCAAAATGCATAATGGTTTTGCTTTCCCTATGATTAGCTCAATATAAATCTCCCTCTAAAGCTCAAACCTAAAACATTAAATGTCCCATTCACCATCATCCCATCATCGAACCAATATTGTGTGAAGTTAGGCCATCCATGGCTTCACTCCATGAATGTCATCCCGTCAGTTGTGCATAAATGTTTAAATTTTCCCTTTGGAAATGAAATCTTCACTATGCACCATAGTGGTGTTAGTCTTGTGTCTTCCCATGGGAAATTTTCATTGGATTTCTTTTGGCCTGAACCTATTGAACCTATTAGACCCCATGAAGACTTCTTTTTCAAATAATATCAAAAGTTTAAGGCAAAGTGCATAGCAGAATTATCCCTTACAAATATGCCTCAACTAGTGATTGAGCCACCTATCCTTGACGAAACCATGATTGAACCAAAATCCCTTCCAAATATCCCAGAGTAGCCTATGTAAAATCATCCTACCATTTCCTATAAGAGACTGTGAGACAATCAAAACAATCCCATTATGCCTCCTAAAATTAAACAAGTTTACAAACCTAAAGAGAAAGTGGTTGAACAACCTCCCATGGTTCCTTTCGTTCCTCTCCTAAGGGAAGAAAATAAAACTATGGTTGAAAAAATCACTCCTACACAATCACAAATTGAAAATAGATTGAAAATAAAGTGAAATTCTAGAGAGCGTAGGCATAGACATTATGCTATTGCTCATATGTTACAAACTAAAGAAGAAAAGAGCAACACGGAAATTAAAAATTTGAACTTTCCTGAAGCAATACATGAGGATTCTCTACCTTCATCATAACATAAACAAGAACCTTCTAGAGACATTATCATTCAACCTCGTGTTATTAATTTAAATGATGACATTGATATTGCAAAGATTGATGAACAAGTGCATAATGAGTTGAATTCATTGTTCTCCTCTTCTATGAGCTTAAATGACAATTCTCTTAACCAAAGTGTTGAACTTGGTGTGTGTCCTAGTTCGGCACTTGATGTTGTCCCTTTGGCTAGTTTTTTTCCTTTCGTATATACTGACCGAGATTGGGATACAAACAACCTACTATAGATTGACTCACATGTGCCTTTCTAGTATTCTACTTTATTTTATTTTTCATGTTTCTTTATGTGATTACATGTGTGTAATGTGATCCCTCGTACTATTTTGTTTGATGTATCTCTCTCCCTTTGTGCATTACTCTATTTGTATCTGCATTCTTCTATATGTTGTAAACATTCATCTTTTTCCTTATCCTTTGTTTTCCTTTTGGGGATGACTCAAGGCGTTGAGACATTTAGGTCTCTTCCATGTTGACCCAAAAGTATTTTTCTTTGTTTTCACTCTCTTTATGTCATTCTAAACCATTTCTATGAGTATTTGGGGAATGATGGCATTTTTGAGCTCTATGACAACATTGTAACAAAGAAATATTGACCTCAAATCCATAGATCCCTTACATATTTTTGGGGGAAACCCTCCTTCCTTTTTCATGGTGTAGCTTCATTTCGGAAACATATGACTTGGCATAGGGATTTTTGAGTAAAGCTCTCATGTCTTAGGATTGAACATTGGCTACTTTAAAGAAGTTGCTCACAGCAATGGTGTTAGCAACTACTTTAAAGTGGGAGCATACATCAATAATATCTTTCAACATTTTTAATGTATCATGGTGAAATTTTCTTTTTTCTTGTGATGCATCTTTTTCTTGGCGGTATTATTGGATGTGATGTCCTCCAAGAGTGTGATATTTTTTAGTGTATGACTTTCCTCTTAGTGGTGATGTGATGCACTACATTCCCTAAGTCGTGAACCTTTGCTTTTGACTTGTCCTCTCTTGGATACATTAGGCATGATGTTCCCTAACAAGAAGACCTTACAAAAACTAAGAAAAATCCCTTTGAACAAAAAAAAAAAACCTTTTACTAGCATTAGTGTTCATAAGTGTTTAGCATAATGCATTTTGTTAAGCCTTATGAAGCTCGAAACTCTAAATTCAAGGCCACCAAGCATAACACACATTTTTTTCCTATGGATCCTTTCCTTTTTCAAAGGTGTTTATCATAACGCAGCTTGTTAAGCCCTATGAATCTTGAACTCTAATTTCAAGGCCACCTAGCATAACACACCTTGCTTGCCTATGGATCATTGCCTAGCATTGTGGTGCCTTATTGAAGTTGTCAAGAGGATAGCTTTGATATGGTATGGGAGCCTAATATGATCCTCTCATTTTCCACCCTTTTGGGATACTCACCTAGTGGACAGCCTAAGGTTCCACTACCTTGGAGTGAGCACACGAAAAAAATAAAACCGAGGGCTTAGATGTGTTCCACGCCGATCAGACCGTCTAGGCTTCATTTCCTTGGTCTTTGATTTTGTATGATTTTGTATCTTTTCCATTGCTACATAAATAAGTGTCGTGAATGTCTACTTTAGTGTGAGTTTGACACGGGGCCATCCTCTCACTAAAGTGGGGGCAAAATCTAGTGTACGAAAAAGTATCCCTTTTTGCACTTAATTTGGGAATGAATAATATGTAATATATTTTGCATATTCACATTAAGTTTAGGGAAATTTTAATAAGATGTAATTAATTATGCCTTGTTTTTTATGTTGTAAGGTGTCTTTACACTTTCACATTAATCTAGGGCTTCATTAATTGATTGAGGTTAATTTTCCTTAATTGGCCCCTTTAATTCAAATCCAAGCCTAATTAAATGCAATTTCTGAGGGATAAAACCTAACATTCATAAATGTCATTACACAAAACCTAACTTTGGAAGATGTGTGTCCTAGGTAAGTGATCTAGGACCCATTCGCCATAGGGTGAATGGGTCCTCACTTAGATCTAGAACCCTAATTTAACATAATGTTTAACACTAAGCAATGCACGTGTCTTGGGTAAGTGGCCTAGGACCCATTTTCCCTATGGAGAATGGGTCCTCACTTAGACCTAGGACCCTCCTTTAAAATATGTTTTTGTCAGTATTTTAATGATTTCAAATCCATAATTTAGTGTCGTCTTGTGATATTTGAATTTTGGGAATTAATGTTAAGATATGTATAAATACAAGGTTGTTTCACTTAGTTTCACCTAGATTTTTAAGTGTTCAAGTCCTAATAGAAATTTTATGGGATTAAGAGAATTCAAGAGTATTTTCAAGGCATTCCAAGGATAGATTTATTGAAGATTATTATAGAAATCAAGATTCCTTTCATCTTGCCAAACATTTATTGCATCATGCATGTTTTTTGAGCTAATGTGGTGTTGTAGTGTTCAAGATATATTCAAGCATTCAAGGACATTTTTTCTAATCAAGTTTCATGATCAAGATTTACATTCATTAAGGCCAATTCATGCTAGTTGAAGATCTATAATCCAAGGTTCAAATAAGGTTTGGTGAGTTGTTACATAGATTTGTTCATTCATCATTCCTTCATGATTTTCTATTTCATTTCAAGGTTTAATTACCAAAATGGGGTTTGACCAAGGAAAAAACCCCATTCACTTAACGAACAACATTTTTCTCTCTCTGATGTGTGATTGTAGATTTTAGGTTGAAGATCCTTTGAAGAGAAAAATTGAAGAAAGTTGCAAAGTTGTCAAATTTGCAAGAAAATTTTTCATATCCTGGAAACTCCTCTATAGAATTTTTTCTTGGCTATTTGATAGTGAACATCTAGAATATGGGAGTGCAAACCTGGAAGAAGAGAACCCAGAAAGCATTTTTCAGAAACCCTAGCTAGGACCCATTTTCCATAGGGTGAATGAGTCCTTAGTGAAGCTTACATTTTGAATGAAAATAAGGGAAAATAGGTCTTTGTGGTGAACTCATTCATCACCTCCCTATTTTTTTCCATTGTTTCACCTATAACCTACACATTGAAAGAGAAAAATGTTGGGCCATATAGGGGTTTGCCTCAGTCAAACCCCGTGTAAGTGTTCCCACTTCCACTATGGTAATGTCAATGATATAAATGATAATTGAAATGAAGGAATGGTGAAATCACAAAGTGTTGCAACTCACCACCCTGCAATAAATCACTAATATGTTGCTCTTGAATTCCTCTTGAAAATAGTATTTTCTTGAAATAGTGTGCTTTCTAGTTGTTATATTTCAAATGATAAAATAACTAGGGAATTATATGAAATTGTTCTAATTTCCCAAAATTTAGATCCCAAAAGTTGACACTTGAAATTTGAATTTTGAATGTTAAAATGCCACCAAAAACATGCCCAAAAAATGGGTCTTGGATAAGGAGGACCCATACACCCTTGGGTGTATGGGTCCTCTGGCTCAAATTTCCAATGATTAAATGTCTAGGGCAACATATGAGTTGGATGCAATTTTTCAATGCTTACAATTTATAGAAAAGTGGTACAAATGATCTCCGAAATACATAATTTTAGGACATTATGGGGTCAATTAGGCTCAATAGTTTAGGGGGGGGGACATAGTATGAAATTGTTAAGGGTGACAATTTTCTACACTACACCAAGTCTTTATGAATCTAACACTGATGGCATGTCTTGACGAATCGACATGCATCTCTCTCCATTGTGGGCTAGTAATATCCAATCCTAATGAGCTTATTATCTAAGGTAGGACCACTAGAATGAGCTCCATATATACCATCATGTACTTCACATAAATTTGTTTGCACTTCTTTAGAGTCGAGACACCTAAGAAGAGTGATATCCAGACCATTACGATAAAGGGTATCACCGATGTTAACATATCTGAAGACTTCTTAAATAAAGGTTTTATATTGAGTGCTAGACAAGTCCAGAGGAAGGTTTGGTCATCAAGGTATTTATATATGCCATTATACCAAGAGGAACCAAGACCAATAATTTTGTAGACAAGTTTAGAGTTAGGAACAATCGAAAGCGGGGATCAATAGTTGCTCCACCAAGAACTCATTGTAGTGTAGGAAATTGCATACCCTTTACAATTTCACACATTGTTTGGGTCCATTAATTTATTGGACTTACTTAAGCTTCTAATTTTCCAAATTATGCATTCCAAAGCCTTATTATTCTCATTTTTTGAAAAGGAAACCAACATTTAATTAATGCAATAAATATTCTAATCACATTGGAGAATGAGTGTCTTGGAATTTTAGGCTAGAACCCATTTTCCCAAGAGTGGATTTGTCCCCTTTATTTCCTAGGAGCCATTCTTAAATATTTTTTTGGAAACATTTTAATGATTCAAATTCAATGTGCAATTGTCTGCTTTTAGAATCTATTTTTTTAGAAATTAGATAAACACCTATAAATACATAGTCTTTTAATCAATTAAAATCTAAGCATTCTAAGCAACATTATCAAGAGATTCTATTGAGAAAATATTATTGTCAAGAGCATTGAAGAGCATATTTATCAGTCATTTGTTGCAACATTCAAGTTCCTAACATCATGTTCAAGCTTATGTGTGTTCATACCATCTTGTGAAGTCTAACATGCATTGTTGATCCTAAAGAATCCAAGTATTTTTCAAGTGTCTGAATCCATCAAGAGAAGCAAGATTAATTCCTTGGAGTGATGTGTTTATCTTCAATACTCTAAGGGAAACCATTGAAGTTTTGGTGAGTTGTAGCAAGAAAGTGTTCATACACCATTTCCTTCTCCATTGTCATTATCTTTCTATCAAGGTTTAATTACCAAACATGGGGTTTGAATAAGACAAACCCCATTTAAACATAAAAAAAATCCCTCTTTGTATGTGCAAATTATAGGTCGTAGAAGGATTGAAGATCCTGAAGAGAAATTTTTCATTATTGCATAAGTTGTCATCATTGTTGCCAAGTCATAGAAACTTAGATTCATAATTTATTTCTAGCTATTTGACAGTGGAACCTATGCAAAATAGAAGATAAGGTCCTACCTCAAAGGACTTAAAAAATAATTTTCAAAATCCCTAATTAGGACCCATTCGCCCTAGGGAAAACCTATCCTTCAACAGAGCTCAAAACCTACTTTTGGTGACTCATACATGTGTCATTACATTAACATTTAACAACAAACAAACATTAAATTATTAACCTTGGAGAAAGCATAGTCATCTAATCATGTCAGATCTCTTTCTACAAGTGCACCTAACCCTCAATCCCTTTAGTAGTGATGACTTTGACATGTTAGATGAAGCCATTAAGGATTTCAACTCACCAAGATCATCCACTAAGGCTTGTAATACCAAACACAACAAAGAGAATTCAATTCAATCACACCACAACTTATCATCTACCCACCTTCACAACAACCACAAAGAAAAACCAAACCTATATTTATCATAGGACCACCTCAACACAAACCAAAACCTCCAAGACATATCTTAAATTTTGTAAGGAAACTCACTAATAACAATATTTTGTAGCAATAAAGTTATCATACCATCGCTCATACATACAATACAATGAATAATAGGCAAGCACAAACCATTCCTACATTGATACAGCTTCCTCAACCCATTTTTCCTAGTTCTCCTCATTTACCTTCACATATAGAGGAAATGAGTATGGTCTTGTTGAACAACTTGACAACACTCCTGCTAAGATTTTGTAAGGAAAGAAGAGGTGCGGAAAACACTTTCCTAATGTCAAATCCACAGGGAAGAATGCAATGCAGGACTTTAATTTCCAAATTACAGTCCAATTAAGACACACATGAAGGAATAACGATCGTATAGGATCTAGACTAGATTGCAGAAATGAAATGCTTAACTTTTACAATGCTTTTACAATGATTATTCCAAGTTAATTAAATCAAAATTAACTTAAGGAAATAACAAAATGAAAGTAATAACAAGGTGATTATAACAGAAAGGAAGGAAAGGAGAGAAAGAAAGAGAGAGAAGAAGAGAAGTGCAAATGGTTGATAACGGAGTTCGTCCCTAAGCACTCGTCTCCGGGTCCACTCAATAGAGACCAATCCGATTAACTCAAAATCAATTACAAAGCACCACAATCATTCTCCAAGCACTTCGGCATCATAACAGTGCTCTGACGTGCAAGAATGACTCAAAGAATCTCCACAAGACCTCTCTTTCGTCTAACTCCACAGCTTCAAGACTTCGTCACCTGAAAAAAAACTTGATTCCCAACTCTCACCTCAAGCCCCCTTTAAATACATAAAATTTTCTCAAATTGGTTACTAACCAATTGATTTACAAAATATTTCCCAAATCCACCTTATCTCTCCATTTACATATAAAATCTTCAAATCTCCCTATTTTACATTAAAATCTCTATTAAATCCCCTATTTTACATAGGAAAATCAGAATAATCTCCCTTATTTGAATATACATCTCCATAAATTCATTTAAGCCCTTCAATTTAAAATTATTCGGGCTATTATGGTTGGGAAGGTTTCTATTTAATCCTTTAAAAGGATTATAGTTTGTTTTATTTTCAATTTAGGAGGGATTTTTTTGTTTTTAATTAAGGTATTCATTTTTTTGGTTTCAACAAAACACACAGCTGCCACATATATTCTAAACTTCCGCGATGGCTCGGTGGTGGTTAATATTTTTGGGCGGCCGGCGGTTGGGTGTTCAACCCCCGCCGCTGGCTTTTAATAGCCATTCGCTAATTTTAAAATAACAAAATCAAATGGCCAACACAGATGTTAACGACCGGCTGTTTAGCCTACCGGCCACCCAGAAATCTCGCACACCATCAGTCAAGAGTTCAAGCCCCAACCGGGCCAAACAAATTTTTTTGTTAACAAACACATCGAACACCGACGCAGGAGGGAGAGGCCACGTGCCGCACCAAGAGGGTGCCACGTGGCGCAGTCTGACTGGCTTGATACAACTGACGTGGATGCTGACTTGTGCTATGGACTGCTGATGACGTGGCATGCTGACTGGACGCTGACGTGGATCGACACCCGACTGCCACTTGTACGCTGACGAATACGGAGATGCCACGTCACCCGTACGGACAGACACGTGGCAGATTTTGATTGTTTCCGTACAGTGACTATACCGCCACGTGTCACGTCCAAATTCGCCTATTATATTCCGTACAGTATGGATTGACTGCTGACGTCAGCATCCGTACGGTCCACCTTGACAAGTCAACTGCAAACTTTGACCGTTGATAAGTTGAGCATACGATGTCGGATTTCGACGAAACGAGTTGCATTGGAAAGCTTGTGATGAGCTCTTCGCGATGACGCTGTTTTCATTGATTTTTGACGATGCCATTTTTTCACCTCGGATGCCCCTAATCGGTTTGACCGAGGTTTGGCCGCCATAACTTCGCAAGCGGACTCCTTTTCGGCTCCCTTCGAGGTTGCGTTGGAATCGGGGATGGCAGATCTTTTCGATGGTGTAATCGGAGAAAAATGAGACACTTCAATTTTCACGAAAAATGTCCATTAGGATCAATAAAAGAAATAGAGAAAATACACAAAGACAACTAAAACAACAGATTTTACGTGGGAAACCCTTTCGAGAAAAAACCCACCACACCAAGCTATATCTCTTTGTATTCCAGTAACAAAATTACATACAATCAAAAAGACAACTTTCTGGTGTTAGTCACAGTAGCTTATTCTCACTGTTCAACCAATTTCAAAAAATTTCTCACTTCACTATCGATCGAACTCAGTCTACTCATCTCATCCAAATCAGAAACGGTTTGCCTTTATTTAACACATTCTGATTTTTCCTACTGTACATCCTTATCCGCCATTACCAACCATAGATAGTTTCCATTCAAGCCTTGATTTTTCCCTACATGTTGTTTTTCCAATGTTGCAACAGTTACAAAAAACCAACTGTCATCAATTTGAAAACTGCTTCCTCTGATTGGTCCAGCAGGATACCACACAAGATGATCACAAGGTCAACGGTGTTCACACTTTGTTGGCATATCGGTGAGACACTCATAATGTCTCCCCGATGCCACAAAGTCCTCATATTGATATCGCTATAGCTTCCACGAGTCAGCAAGATGCTATAACGAATGTATAAGTCACAACAAAACCATCAATGTCCATATCAATCCTATCGGCAAAGGTTTCCCTTATTGACGAGACTCATATTGAATGTATAAGTCACAGTGATCAGAAATTCCATCGGCAAGACACTTCATCTTCGCCAAGACCTTCTGCCGATGACCTTGTGCTACTTCGAAGCCTTTCACCTATCGGCAAGACCCCCATGGTTTCGGTGAGACGTCATACCGAAATAGAACTTCCACCGAAAGTCACATTATCGCCAAGACTAGTGCCTATCGCCGTGACCTTTCTCCGAGTTCCCTAAGTCTTACCGAAGACTTACTATCGGCAAGACTCATGACTTTCGCCATGACGTTTCAATGAGATCCATCATGTCTTACCGAGTCAACAAGACTTAAGCCCTTCACCAAGAAGTTTCTCCGAGCGCCCAAAGTTAACCCGAAGACTTCTGTCAGCGTGACTTATGACTTTCACTAAGACTTCCCAACGAAGTCTTTTGTCATCGCGAAGTCACCGCGAGGATACTATCTGTCGGCAAGACTTAGCTTCATCATTGAGACATCTCCCTGTGACCCATGAGTTACTTTGACATTCACCTTGACACTCGAGAGTAGCCTTTGTCGGCGAGACATTACATACTCGCTGGGACATCTCACCAAAGCCCTAGCGTTAGCCCAACGTCGGCGAGACTTACACCATTCGCTGGGACTTATCCCCGACACCCGTGAGCTAGCCCAATAAGATCAAACTATCACCCAGTGTTCTCCATTTGATAAAAGGTCACGCTGAACATAGAGAATCATAGCGATAGTCTTTTCGGCAAGACATGAACCCTGTCTTGGCGACATGAACCTATCAGCTAGATTTAGAACAGTTTTGTTGCCCAGACATGAACGATGTCACAGCGACTTTTCCCTTCAGGAGTTCCATGTCAGTAAGGTTTGAGGCACATATTCCAATAGATTTATTTATGGGATCTCATTCAAGCATCACCTAATATCATAGCATGCTTCAAAATGATTTGCAATAATTTTTGGTCCCTCTTAGTGCACAACCAATGATGTAGCATCCCTAATTCAAGGTATCAACTTGGTCAATATAGATATTATTTTTCATCAAGGTGAGTTACCTCCATTGGAAATACAAAAAAAATATTATGCTTTGATGATAGTGGCTAGTATTAAGAATGGTAATAAAAAAATTGGAATTAAACATACCCTTGTTGACAATGGATTGGCACTCAATATTTGTAGTGTAAACCTTTTGGATAAACTTGGAGTGGATAAGACTAAAATTCAAGCAGTTGAATTGTCTATTCATGGTTTTGATAATGTGGGAAAGCAACAACTTGGTGTGATAACATTACCTATAAAAGTTGGTAGGGTTACATTGTAAACTACTATCCATGTCATGCCCCAAGAAATCTCTACTATCTATGTCATGCCCCAAGAAATTTCATATAATCTCCTCTTGGATAGGCCATGGATTCATGAAATGAATAGAGTCCCTTCAACTCTTCATTTTCTAATAAAATACACTTATAAAAGAAATTTGTACACAATTAAAGTAGACTTGCAATCAGAAATTTATTTGCAAACTGAAGCAAGAATGAAAAGTCCTCAGAGAACATTCATACCAACTTCAAAAGTGGAACCTTTGCAAGAATAAGAAAAAGATAAGTGCCTTTCACCTGTGACAATGTTATTGATGGATGATTTGGTATCATTAGATTTTACACCTACATTCATGGGAGAATACAAGATTATACACTATAAATTAGGAAAAGAGAAAGAAGCTTCCATAATATCAACACAATCTAAGTCATCCAAACCATGTGAGTCCAAAACTTTTAGAAAATAAGAGTAAAACACAAATTACACATCAACATATGATGTGTGTGATCATGAGAAACCACCTTCTTCAAAATAAATGAAAAAACTTTATGGAAGGAGTTACAAACTTTTTAAACAACTTGGATATAATGGAAAAGGATGTGGTGTTAAAGAACAAGGTATATGTGTCCCTAGAGAGCCTACCCCACAAGAACAAATGAGAGGCATTGGTTATTATCCTTTGAAAGAAATGAAAGCATCAAAGAAACCTTCACTTAGCACCAATACCATCACACAAGATTCTTCTAAGACAACTTTAACCTTGGTGCATCCTGAGTTGATAGACACTAAATGTGGGAGTATCTCATTGGATATGTTTCAAAATGATACTTTCCCTACTCATTATAATCAATAGCATTAGTTTTTTATCCTTTCCATGTGATAGTTGTAGAACTATAGCATGCTCACTATCACATGTATTGAACTTTATGCATCATTATCTTTTATATTGCAAGGAGTAGCACATAATAGGTTATCTCAGGTCATCATTGTCCCACATTTGTGGGGCAAGGGAATAGGTAGCCTTGTCATAGTATGGCACTTTTCATTTCTCCTTTGGCTAGTTATCCACCTTTTGTATATAATGAACAAGATTGGGATGTCGATGACCTGCTTTAGGTTGGCTCGCATGTGACATATTGGTTCTCTTTTCTCTATGTTCTTTGTGATTACATGTATGTACTATGATCCCCCGTATTGTGCTTCTTGGTGTGCCTTTATGTTTGTCATTTTTCTTTGGATGACCCTTGTTGCTCTGTTGGTGCAAGGATATAAAGGAAATAAAATATGTTGTGACATTCTTTTACTTGTATCTATATTCTTCTATATCTATCATAAACATTGTCTTTTCCTTTTGTCTTGTGTTTTTCTTTTGGGGATGATGCAAAGTATTGATACATTTAGGTCTTTTCCATGTTGACCAAAAAGGATTGTTTGTCTTCTATCTCTCTATGTGTCATTCCTCTTTTGTGTTCATTGTTCCATGATGTATTTGGGAAATGATGATAGTTCCAAGCTCTATTATATCACTATAGTGAAGACATGTGTTGACCCCAAATTTGTGGATCCATTATGTGTTATCTTTGGATTGCATGTGGGGGCGCCTTCCTTTTTCATGACACGGCTTTGTTTGGAAACATATGATTGGAATAGGGTTTTCCAAATAAGCTCTCAAGGCCCTCTTATCAATTGGAATATATCATTTCTACTTTAAATTAATTGCTCACAGTATGGTGTTTAGCAATTCCTTTAAAGTGGGGGCATAAATTGGCATTATTTTGACATTGGTATTAGCATTTATTACATTGGCATTATTTTGACATGGACATTGGCATTCTTATTTTTCCATGAACATATTGAAATTTTTGCTTCACTTATATTCACAAAGGTTGGAATTAGTGTAGTGTTGGCATAACATTGATCATTTTATGGCACCTTATCAAAGTTATCAAAGAGTATAAATTTTAGTATGGCTAACCATAGGAGACCTATAGACCTAGTGTGACTTTCCCATCTTCTACCCTTGTTATGAGTTCACACCTTGTAGACCTAGTGTGTGCTTCTCATTTTACCTTTGGGGATCACCTAGTGTATACCAGATTGTGCTAGCCCTTGTGAGTGTATTTCATGGACACCTAGTATAACACAATTTTCTCGTCAATGGAGACATGTGTTTCAAAAGTGATTTTACACCCTTCTAATCATATTTCATGGCCACCTAGCATAACACAACTTTCTCGCTAGTGGATCCATGTGAGCATATTTTATGAATGTGGCATAACACAACTTGCTATTCCATCCTTTTTGCATTAGCTTTAACATAGTATGCTTGTGTATCTTGTCTTGTTGCACATATCTTACACATCTTGTGTGTCCCTTTTTCCTTATGTTGTTTTGTCATGGGATCTTGGATCTTGCAGGCTTATTCATCCTCCTTGATCCTTGTCATCCTATCTTTCTAACATTTGTACACTTGGACCTCTCTTGATGCATGTTTGTCTACTTTAGTGTGAGTCTAAGCATAAGTTCATACTCTCACTAAAGTAGGGGCTAAACGTAGTGTAGGAAATTGCATACCCTTTACAATTTCACACTATTTTTGGGTCCCTTAATTTATTTTCCAACTTAATTAAGCTTATAATTTTCCAAATTATGCATTCCAAAGCCTTATTATCATTTTTTGAAGAACCATTTAATTATTGTCATCATTTTAATCACGTTATGAATGAGGTTTCTTGGACTTTGACTGACCATTCACCAGGGGCGAGATGATTCCCTATTCAGTGAAGCCTATGATGCCCATTCACCCTAGGAAAAAATTGTCCTTCAATAGAGCTCAAAACCTACTTTTGGTGATTGGTACATGTGTTCTTACCCTTCTCAGATCTACCTACAAACTATGGTTTATATTTTTGTACCTTTGGTAATTTGCATTTCATGTTCTAGGTCTTATTGTGCATTTAGTTTAAGCATTGTATATCATTTCAATTTGGTTTAAGAACTGTTCTATTGTCTTAAGGACTGAGATCCAAGCCCGATTGACTCATCTTTGAGGTTGAAAGTCAATCTCTAATCATTGTGATCTCTTTCCTACTAAAATTCCTTTGGGAGAGGAATAAATAGAGAAAATTTCCCTTATTCATCAAGGAACCCCTTTCCCCACATTTCACTCACATTGAGGTATATTATGTGGCATGTCAAGTAGAGATCCAATAGGGGCCATGGCATCAACTTCTCCATTTTGTGCTCTTAGAATCTACTCAAATCGAATGACATCAAAATATTTCTTAAAACCATCAACCATCTTTTTATAAGGCATAAGTTTTTCATCTATGGTTTCATAGTCATCATTTATTTACTTGATAATTAGCTAAGAATCAATGTATACCTAAATGTCCCTGATCTACCACTTAATGTTTTTTCTTAGTCTTGTAATTAACACCTCATATTCAACAATATTATTAGTACAAGGAAAAGAAATCTTGTAATACTTGGGAATGGTATCTCCTTGTGGAGTGACAAAAATAACTCTTGCTCCAGATCCATGTCAGGTGTAAGAGCCATCAAAATATAACTTCCACGTTGTAGGCAGTGCTTCCAAGAACACTGCCTCATCAAGAAAATTAAACACTAGGGGATGGTCAGCTATAGTAGGATAATCAGCTAATTGATCGACAATTACTTGTCCTTAAATTATGGCTTTCCAATCAACATATTGAATATCAAATTCACTTAGAACCATTACGCATTTTGCAAGTCTTCTAATGAGCATTGCTTTGCTAAGGAGATACTTTAATGGATCTATTTTAGCTATGAGCTTTGTTTGATGATTTAGCATGTAATATTAATTTTTTTGTGTGGAAAAAACAAGGTATGCACATCCAATTGGTTTATAGTTTATCTCATATCCCATTAGTGTATGGCTGGTGTAATAAATAGCTCTCTCCTTTCCTTCTTCATCATGTTGTGCTAAGAGAGCCCCTAATGCTAATATTGTAGTTGATATATACAAAATAATGGTTTCTCATAAATTGGTGGCATTAGAACTGGTGGTGACTTTAGGTAATCCTTTAACTATTGAAATTCTTATTGGCAATGATCAATCCATTTAAAAGGAACACCCTTGTGAAGTATATGTTGGAAAGGGTGACATTTGTCATCTAATTGAGAAATGAGTCTTCAGATGGAATTTTACTTTCCTTGGAGACTTCTTAGCTAAGTCAAGTTTGATGGAGTATACATATGCATTATTGATTTCACTTTTTCCAAATCAACCTTGATACCTCAACGAGAGGAAATTGTATCCCAGGAGTTTCTAAGAAGTAACCCCAAAGACACACTTTTTTAGATTTACCCTGACCTTATATTTTTCCAGTTGTGAAGATTTTATCAAGCACTTCTAGATGACCTTTCCTTGTGAATGATTTAGCTATCAATTCATCAACATAGTCTTCCATAATAATTTTCATCATATCATGAAAAATCATAGTCATGGCCCTCTGGTAAGTTGCTCCAACATTTTGAGACCAAAGAGCATCACAAATTCTAGTAGTGGGTACCCCAAAGACAAGTGAAAGTTTTTTTATGTTGATCCTTGGGAGAAATTTTTATTTGATTGTATCTAGAAAATTTGTCCATTAAGGATGACATTTCATATCCAATAGTGAGGTCCACTATAAGATCAATATTTGGTAGGGGGAAATAATCTTTAGGATATTCCTTGTTTAAATCTCTAAAATTTGTATGTATATATAGATTCCCTTAGTTGGCTTAATCATTGGCACAAGATTAGATATCCATTTTGCATAATCAATTGATCTGATAAAGTTGGCATCTAATAATTTCTTCAACTCTACTTTAACCAATAGGGCAATTTGTGGGTACATTTTTCTTAGCTTTTTCTTGAGCAATTTTGTAACTGGACAATGAGCTAAGTGATGAAGAACCAATTTTGGATCCATCCTAGGAATATCAGCATAAGACTAGGAAAAATTAATTTATCTTATGGAAAAGAAGCTCATGAATTCTAGATAGTCTTTCTCTTTCAATCAAGAAAGCTACAAAGTCTACAAATCTGAGATCTTCTACTGTACCAATGTTGACCTCTTCCAATTTTTCCACTAACAAGGGAGATCTCTCTTGACATGGGGGGAGTACATCCAACCTTCCATCCTCAAGCACCTTAGAGAGGTTTTCACCCTCAGATACATTCTTTATTTTTACTTTTTTTCGCATTCTAAAGGCGCGTTTCAATTTTCACTTGAAGACCTATTTTTTTCTTTTTTATTTTCATTTTTGTGACTAGAAGATGGAGTGGAGATAGATAGATGGATAGATAACAAGATAGGTATAGAGGGAGACATAGAAGAAAAAATGTCGAGATGTAGAGATAGAGAGAAAAAGAGATATAGATATAGAGGTCTAAGAAGAGGGAAAGGGGAGAGAGAGAGGGAGAGAGAGGAAGGAGAAAAATAAACAATGAGATAGAGGTAGAGATAGA
>VDFB02256132.1:39737621-39783381 GCA_007258455.2 Sequoia sempervirens
CTTTACACTTTCACATTAATTTAGGGCTTCATTAATTGATTGAGATTAATTTTCCTTAATTGGCCCCTTTAATTTAAATCCAAGCCTAATTAAATGCAATTTCTGAGGGATAAAACCCAACATTCATAAATTCCATTACACAACACTTAACTTAAAAGATGTGTGTCCTAGGTAAGTGACATAGGACCCATTCACCATAGGTCGAATGGGTCCTCACTTAGATCTAGGACCCTAATTTAACATAATGTTTAACACTAAGAAATGTGTGTCTTAGGTAAGTGGCCTAGGACCCATTCACCCTATGGAGAATGGGTCCTCACTTAGACCTAGAACACTCCTTTAAAATATGTTTTTGTCAATATTTTAAAGATTTAAAATCCACAATTCAATGTTGTCTTGTGATATTTGAATTTTTGGAATTAATGTTAAGATATGTATAAATACAAGGTTATTTCACTTAGTTTCACCTAGATTTTTAAGTGTTCAAGTCCTAATAGAAAGTTTATGAGATCACAAGCATTCAAGAGAATTTTCAAGGCATTCCAAGGGAAGA
This sequence comes from Sequoia sempervirens, assembly GCA_007258455.2. Classification (NCBI taxonomy): domain Eukaryota; kingdom Viridiplantae; phylum Streptophyta; class Pinopsida; order Cupressales; family Cupressaceae; genus Sequoia; species Sequoia sempervirens. The sequence continues at coordinate 39,738,175 of VDFB02256132.1, forward strand.
TTTATTAACGATTATTGCAGCAATCAAGATTCCTTTCATCATGTCAAATATTTATTGCATCATGCATTTTTTTGAGCTAATGTGTTGATGTAGTGTTCAAGATCTATTAAAGCATTCAAGTAAATTGTTTATAATCAAGTTTCATGATCAAGATCTACATTCATTGAGGCCAATTCATGCTAGTTGCAGATCTATAATCCAAGGTTAAAATAAGGTTTGGTGAGTTGTTACATAGATTTGTTCATTCATCATTCCTTCATGATTTTCTATTTCATTTCAAAGTTTAATTAACAAAATAGGGTTTGACCAGGAAAAACCCCCATTCACCTAACAAACAACATTTTTCTCTCTCTAATGTGTGATTGCAAATTTTAGGTTGAAGATCCTTTGAAGAGAAAATTTGAAGAAAGTTGCAAAGTTGTCAAAGTTGCAAGAAAAAATTTCATATCATGGAAAATCCTTTACAGAATTTATTTCTGGTTGTTTAACAATGAACATCTAGAATCTAAGAGTGCAGACCTGGTAGAAGAGAACCCAAAAAGCATTTTTTAGGAACCTTAGCCAGGACCCATTTTCCATAGGGTGAATGAGTCCTTAGTGAGCTTCAAAAGGTGACTTGTGGTGAAAAGTACACATAGTTTTCCCCTTTCCAAATCTACCTTTTGATTACTTTTTCAGTCAGATTTAATTTTTTTTCTTCATTTGCATTTTATAGCTTACATTTTGAATGAAATAAGGGAAAATAGATATTTGTGATGAACTCATTCATCACTCCCCTATTATTTTTTCCATTGTTTCATTTTGGTGAACCTGAGTTTGATCCTTGCATTTTCTAATTTTGGAGCCCTCTTTCATCCTAGAGTTAGATCTTGCATTCATTTACATCTCTTTGCATTGAATTAGGTCTCATTTAGGGTGTCTAGTTTGCATTTAACTTTGCATTTCATTTAAGGGTTTTAGGATTGCATGTTTTGCATTCTTTAAATCTAAAAAATACAAAAAAAAATCAAGCATCTTGCATATCATTTACATAGCATTCATTTACATTTTAAAATTGAAACAAAAATTGCATATCAAACTAGGTTTTCATTTTGTCACATTTTGCATTTGCATTCAATCCTCATTTCATAGAAAATTAAAACGGAAACTTGTTGTATTAGACCAAAATCTAGAAACTACTGAAATTCACTCAAAAATATGTAAAAAATTATTTCAAACCCTAACCTAGGATCCATTTTCCCTACGGAAAATGAGTCCCTGATCAAGGTCACAATCTAATTTTTTGAGTATTAAAACATTCATTTATGCATTCACGTTTGTTTTTTTTATATTTTTGTTTTTGTTTACAGAATTTATGTTTCATCAATTTGATCATATCTAGCTTAATTTAATAAAGTTAGTGCATTGTGTGATTTCAAAATTGCATTTATAAGACATTATTTTTTGGTATTTGCATAGTGTAATAAAAAAATTACCTTGTTTAGAATCTAAAAAATTGCATTTACATCTTATGGCATTGCATTGCATTTTACCCTCTTTCCCTTTTGGGTTGACATTGAGTTTTTGAAACTTGTATGAGCTTTACAACTTGGTTTCCTATTAGCAATACTATTGTGAGATGTAGTTCGAGACTCATGTCATCCCATGATACACCATTTATCATGATCTTGTGTTTTCTAACTCTCTTTCTAATAGTATTGATAATCAACCCCCTATGGATCATAGCCTACATACCTCATTTCCAATGACTTCCTTACCTACAACCAATGTGCATGATGTTGTTCATGTCCTACAAGAAAACATACAAATAATAGATGAAGGCCTAGAAAAGTTATGAGACCTTGTGCTTACTAAAAACATGGACATTAGTATCATTCCTGCTTAACAAAATCTAAGGGAAATGCTTAAAACTGAACATGGAATACAAATTTTTTGTAGCCTTGGTTGCTTCCTTCATGAGAACTTTAACAATCAATAGAATGATAACATGCATGTATTGGTCAACTTTATTGAAGCTAAACCTCGTATAGGCCAAACCAAAATTCCCCTTGATATTTCTTTCTCACAAAATGACATAATAAAACATGCACCCAATGGTCCTCTTTACATAGCTAGAAGAATCAATGATAAGCCTACTAATGGGATATTAATTGATCTCATCTATGTAGAGAATATGATTACTAAAAAATTCCTATTTTTGTATGAACTCTATCAAGATACATATGACAAACCAAAAGCATGGATCAAAATGCATAATGGTTTTGCTTTCCCTATGATTAGCTCAATATAAATCTCCCTCTAAAGCTCAAACCTAAAACATTAAATGTCCCATTCACCATCATCCCATCATCGAACCAATATTGTGTGAAGTTAGGCCATCCATGGCTTCACTCCATGAATGTCATCCCGTCAGTTGTGCATAAATGTTTAAATTTTCCCTTTGGAAATGAAATCTTCACTATGCACCATAGTGGTGTTAGTCTTGTGTCTTCCCATGGGAAATTTTCATTGGATTTCTTTTGGCCTGAACCTATTGAACCTATTAGACCCCATGAAGACTTATTTTTCAAATGATATCAAAAGTTTAAGGCAAAGTGCATAGCAGAATTATCCCTTACAAATATGCCTCAACTAGTGATTGAGCCACCTATCCTTGACGAAACCATGATTGAACCAAAATCCCTTCCAAATATCCCAGAGTAGCCTATGTAAAATCATACTACCATTTCCTATAAGAGACTGTGAGACAATCAAAACAATCCCATTATGCCTCCTAAAATTAAACAAGTTTACAAACCTAAAGAGAAAGTGGTTGAACAACCTCCCATGGTTCCTTTCGTTCCTCTCCTAAGGGAAGAAAATAAAACTATGGTTGAAAAAATCACTCCTACACAATCACAAATTGAAAATAGATTGAAAATAAAGTGAAATTCTAGAGAGCGTAGGTGTAGACATTATGCTATTGCTCATATGTTACAAACTAAAGAAGAAAAGAGCAACACAGAAATTAAAAATTTGAACTTTCCTAAAGCAATACATGAGGATTCTCTACCTTCATCGTAACATAAACAAGAACCTTCTAGAGACATTATCATTCAACCTCTTGTTATTAATTTAAATGATGACATTGATATTGCAAAGATTGATGAACAAGTGCATAATGAGTTGAATTCATTGTTCTCCTCTTCTATGAGCTTAAATGACAATTCTCTTAACCAAAGTGTTGAACTTGGTGTGTGTCCTAGTTCGGCACTTGATGTTGTCCCTTTGGCTAGTTTTTTTCCTTTCGTATATACTGACCGAGATTGGGATACAAACAACCTACTATAGATTGACTCACATGTGCCTTTCTAGTATTCTACTTTATTTTATTTTTCATGTTTCTTTATGTGATTACATGTGTGTAATGTGATCCCTCGTACTATTTTGTTTGATGTATCTCTCTCCCTTTGTGCATTACTCTATTTGTATCTGCATTCTTCTATATGTTGTAAACATTCATCTTTTTCCTTATCCTTTGTTTTCCTTTTGGGGATGACTCAAGGCGTTGAGACATTTAGGTCTCTTCCATGTTGACCCAAAAGTATTTTTCTTTGTTTTCACTCTCTTTATGTCATTCTAAACCATTTCTATGAGTATTTGGGGAATGATGGCATTTTTGAGCTCTATGACAACATTGTAACAAAGAAATATTGACCTCAAATCCATAGATCCCTTACATATTTTTGGGGGAAACCCTCCTTCCTTTTTCATGGTGTAGCTTCATTTCGGAAACATATGACTTGGCATAGGGATTTTTGAGTAAAGCTCTCATGTCTTAGGATTGAACATTGGCTACTTTAAAGAAGTTGCTCACAGCAATGGTGTTAGCAACTACTTTAAAGTGGGAGCATACATCAATAATATCTTTCAACATTTTTAATGTATCATGGTGAAATTTTCTTTTTTCTTGTGATGCATCTTTTTCTTGGCGGTATTATTGGATGTGATGTCCTCCAAGAGTGTGATATTTTTTAGTGTATGACTTTCCTCTTAGTGGTGATGTGATGCACTACATTCCCTAAGTCGTGAACCTTTGCTTTTGACTTGTCCTCTCTTGGATACATTAGGCATGATGTTCCCTAACAAGAAGACCTTACAAAAACTAAGAAAAATCCCTTTGAACAAAAAAAAAAAACCTTTTACTAGCATTAGTGTTCATAAGTGTTTAGCATAATGCATTTTGTTAAGCCTTATGAAGCTCGAAACTCTAAATTCAAGGCCACCAAGCATAACACACATTTTTTTCCTATGGATCCTTTCCTTTTTCAAAGGTGTTTATCATAACGCAGCTTGTTAAGCCCTATGAATCTTGAACTCTAATTTCAAGGCCACCTAGCATAACACACCTTGCTTGCCTATGGATCATTGCCTAGCATTGTGGTGCCTTATTGAAGTTGTCAAGAGGATAGCTTTGATATGGTATGGGAGCCTAATATGATCCTCTCATTTTCCACCCTTTTGGGATACTCACCTAGTGGACAGCCTAAGGTTCCACTACCTTGGAGTGAGCACACGAAAAAAATAAAACCGAGGGCTTAGATGTGTTCCACGCCGATCAGACCGTCTAGGCTTCATTTCCTTGGTCTTTGATTTTGTATGATTTTGTATCTTTTCCATTGCTACATAAATAAGTGTCGTGAATGTCTACTTTAGTGTGAGTTTGACACGGGGCCATCCTCTCACTAAAGTGGGGGCAAAATCTAGTGTACGAAAAAGTATCCCTTTTTGCACTTAATTTGGGAATGAATAATATGTAATATATTTTGCATATTCACATTAAGTTTAGGGAAATTTTAATAAGATGTAATTAATTATGCCTTGTTTTTTATGTTGTAAGGTGTCTTTACACTTTCACATTAATCTAGGGCTTCATTAATTGATTGAGGTTAATTTTCCTTAATTGGCCCCTTTAATTCAAATCCAAGCCTAATTAAATGCAATTTCTGAGGGATAAAACCTAACATTCATAAATGTCATTACACAAAACCTAACTTTGGAAGATGTGTGTCCTAGGTAAGTGATCTAGGACCCATTCGCCATAGGGTGAATGGGTCCTCACTTAGATCTAGAACCCTAATTTAACATAATGTTTAACACTAAGCAATGCACGTGTCTTGGGTAAGTGGCCTAGGACCCATTTTCCCTATGGAGAATGGGTCCTCACTTAGACCTAGGACCCTCCTTTAAAATATGTTTTTGTCAGTATTTTAATGATTTCAAATCCATAATTTAGTGTCGTCTTGTGATATTTGAATTTTGGGAATTAATGTTAAGATATGTATAAATACAAGGTTGTTTCACTTAGTTTCACCTAGATTTTTAAGTGTTCAAGTCCTAATAGAAATTTTATGGGATTAAGAGAATTCAAGAGTATTTTCAAGGCATTCCAAGGATAGATTTATTGAAGATTATTATAGAAATCAAGATTCCTTTCATCTTGCCAAACATTTATTGCATCATGCATGTTTTTTGAGCTAATGTGGTGTTGTAGTGTTCAAGATATATTCAAGCATTCAAGGACATTTTTTCTAATCAAGTTTCATGATCAAGATTTACATTCATTAAGGCCAATTCATGCTAGTTGAAGATCTATAATCCAAGGTTCAAATAAGGTTTGGTGAGTTGTTACATAGATTTGTTCATTCATCATTCCTTCATGATTTTCTATTTCATTTCAAGGTTTAATTACCAAAATGGGGTTTGACCAAGGAAAAAACCCCATTCACTTAACGAACAACATTTTTCTCTCTCTGATGTGTGATTGTAGATTTTAGGTTGAAGATCCTTTGAAGAGAAAAATTGAAGAAAGTTGCAAAGTTGTCAAATTTGCAAGAAAATTTTTCATATCCTGGAAACTCCTCTATAGAATTTTTTCTTGGCTATTTGATAGTGAACATCTAGAATATGGGAGTGCAAACCTGGAAGAAGAGAACCCAGAAAGCATTTTTCAGAAACCCTAGCTAGGACCCATTTTCCATAGGGTGAATGAGTCCTTAGTGAAGCTTACATTTTGAATGAAAATAAGGGAAAATAGGTCTTTGTGGTGAACTCATTCATCACCTCCCTATTTTTTTCCATTGTTTCACCTATAACCTACACATTGAAAGAGAAAAATGTTGGGCCATATAGGGGTTTGCCTCAGTCAAACCCCGTGTAAGTGTTCCCACTTCCACTATGGTAATGTCAATGATATAAATGATAATTGAAATGAAGGAATGGTGAAATCACAAAGTGTTGCAACTCACCACCCTGCAATAAATCACTAATATGTTGCTCTTGAATTCCTCTTGAAAATAGTATTTTCTTGAAATAGTGTGCTTTCTAGTTGTTATATTTCAAATGATAAAATAACTAGGGAATTATATGAAATTGTTCTAATTTCCCAAAATTTAGATCCCAAAAGTTGACACTTGAAATTTGAATTTTGAATGTTAAAATGCCACCAAAAACATGCCCAAAAAATGGGTCTTGGATAAGGAGGACCCATACACCCTTGGGTGTATGGGTCCTCTGGCTCAAATTTCCAATGATTAAATGTCTAGGGCAACATATGAGTTGGATGCAATTTTTCAATGCTTACAATTTATAGAAAAGTGGTACAAATGATCTCCGAAATACATAATTTTAGGACATTATGGGGTCAATTAGGCTCAATAGTTTAGGGGGGGGGACATAGTATGAAATTGTTAAGGGTGACAATTTTCTACACTACACCAAGTCTTTATGAATCTAACACTGATGGCATGTCTTGACGAATCGACATGCATCTCTCTCCATTGTGGGCTAGTAATATCCAATCCTAATGAGCTTATTATCTAAGGTAGGACCACTAGAATGAGCTCCATATATACCATCATGTACTTCACATAAATTTGTTTGCACTTCTTTAGAGTCGAGACACCTAAGAAGAGTGATATCCAGACCATTACGATAAAGGGTATCACCGATGTTAACATATCTGAAGACTTCTTAAATAAAGGTTTTATATTGAGTGCTAGACAAGTCCAGAGGAAGGTTTGGTCATCAAGGTATTTATATATGCCATTATACCAAGAGGAACCAAGACCAATAATTTTGTAGACAAGTTTAGAGTTAGGAACAATCGAAAGCGGGGATCAATAGTTGCTCCACCAAGAACTCATTGTAGTGTAGGAAATTGCATACCCTTTACAATTTCACACATTGTTTGGGTCCATTAATTTATTGGACTTACTTAAGCTTCTAATTTTCCAAATTATGCATTCCAAAGCCTTATTATTCTCATTTTTTGAAAAGGAAACCAACATTTAATTAATGCAATAAATATTCTAATCACATTGGAGAATGAGTGTCTTGGAATTTTAGGCTAGAACCCATTTTCCCAAGAGTGGATTTGTCCCCTTTATTTCCTAGGAGCCATTCTTAAATATTTTTTTGGAAACATTTTAATGATTCAAATTCAATGTGCAATTGTCTGCTTTTAGAATCTATTTTTTTAGAAATTAGATAAACACCTATAAATACATAGTCTTTTAATCAATTAAAATCTAAGCATTCTAAGCAACATTATCAAGAGATTCTATTGAGAAAATATTATTGTCAAGAGCATTGAAGAGCATATTTATCAGTCATTTGTTGCAACATTCAAGTTCCTAACATCATGTTCAAGCTTATGTGTGTTCATACCATCTTGTGAAGTCTAACATGCATTGTTGATCCTAAAGAATCCAAGTATTTTTCAAGTGTCTGAATCCATCAAGAGAAGCAAGATTAATTCCTTGGAGTGATGTGTTTATCTTCAATACTCTAAGGGAAACCATTGAAGTTTTGGTGAGTTGTAGCAAGAAAGTGTTCATACACCATTTCCTTCTCCATTGTCATTATCTTTCTATCAAGGTTTAATTACCAAACATGGGGTTTGAATAAGACAAACCCCATTTAAACATAAAAAAAATCCCTCTTTGTATGTGCAAATTATAGGTCGTAGAAGGATTGAAGATCCTGAAGAGAAATTTTTCATTATTGCATAAGTTGTCATCATTGTTGCCAAGTCATAGAAACTTAGATTCATAATTTATTTCTAGCTATTTGACAGTGGAACCTATGCAAAATAGAAGATAAGGTCCTACCTCAAAGGACTTAAAAAATAATTTTCAAAATCCCTAATTAGGACCCATTCGCCCTAGGGAAAACCTATCCTTCAACAGAGCTCAAAACCTACTTTTGGTGACTCATACATGTGTCATTACATTAACATTTAACAACAAACAAACATTAAATTATTAACCTTGGAGAAAGCATAGTCATCTAATCATGTCAGATCTCTTTCTACAAGTGCACCTAACCCTCAATCCCTTTAGTAGTGATGACTTTGACATGTTAGATGAAGCCATTAAGGATTTCAACTCACCAAGATCATCCACTAAGGCTTGTAATACCAAACACAACAAAGAGAATTCAATTCAATCACACCACAACTTATCATCTACCCACCTTCACAACAACCACAAAGAAAAACCAAACCTATATTTATCATAGGACCACCTCAACACAAACCAAAACCTCCAAGACATATCTTAAATTTTGTAAGGAAACTCACTAATAACAATATTTTGTAGCAATAAAGTTATCATACCATCGCTCATACATACAATACAATGAATAATAGGCAAGCACAAACCATTCCTACATTGATACAGCTTCCTCAACCCATTTTTCCTAGTTCTCCTCATTTACCTTCACATATAGAGGAAATGAGTATGGTCTTGTTGAACAACTTGACAACACTCCTGCTAAGATTTTGTAAGGAAAGAAGAGGTGCGGAAAACACTTTCCTAATGTCAAATCCACAGGGAAGAATGCAATGCAGGACTTTAATTTCCAAATTACAGTCCAATTAAGACACACATGAAGGAATAACAGAAATAGAGAAAATACACAAAGACAACTAAAACAACAGATTTTACGTGGGAAACCCTTTCGAGAAAAAACCCACCACACCAAGCTATATCTCTTTGTATTCCAGTAACAAAATTACATACAATCAAAAAGACAACTTTCTGGTGTTAGTCACAGTAGCTTATTCTCACTGTTCAACCAATTTCAAAAAATTTCTCACTTCACTATCGATCGAACTCAGTCTACTCATCTCATCCAAATCAGAAACGGTTTGCCTTTATTTAACACATTCTGATTTTTCCTACTGTACATCCTTATCCGCCATTACCAACCATAGATAGTTTCCATTCAAGCCTTGATTTTTCCCTACATGTTGTTTTTCCAATGTTGCAACAGTTACAAAAAACCAACTGTCATCAATTTGAAAACTGCTTCCTCTGATTGGTCCAGCAGGATACCACACAAGATGATCACAAGGTCAACGGTGTTCACACTTTGTTGGCATATCGGTGAGACACTCATAATGTCTCCCCGATGCCACAAAGTCCTCATATTGATATCGCTATAGCTTCCACGAGTCAGCAAGATGCTATAACGAATGTATAAGTCACAACAAAACCATCAATGTCCATATCAATCCTATCGGCAAAGGTTTCCCTTATTGACGAGACTCATATTGAATGTATAAGTCACAGTGATCAGAAATTCCATCGGCAAGACACTTCATCTTCGCCAAGACCTTCTGCCGATGACCTTGTGCTACTTCGAAGCCTTTCACCTATCGGCAAGACCCCCATGGTTTCGGTGAGACGTCATACCGAAATAGAACTTCCACCGAAAGTCACATTATCGCCAAGACTAGTGCCTATCGCCGTGACCTTTCTCCGAGTTCCCTAAGTCTTACCGAAGACTTACTATCGGCAAGACTCATGACTTTCGCCATGACGTTTCAATGAGATCCATCATGTCTTACCGAGTCAACAAGACTTAAGCCCTTCACCAAGAAGTTTCTCCGAGCGCCCAAAGTTAACCCGAAGACTTCTGTCAGCGTGACTTATGACTTTCACTAAGACTTCCCAACGAAGTCTTTTGTCATCGCGAAGTCACCGCGAGGATACTATCTGTCGGCAAGACTTAGCTTCATCATTGAGACATCTCCCTGTGACCCATGAGTTACTTTGACATTCACCTTGACACTCGAGAGTAGCCTTTGTCGGCGAGACATTACATACTCGCTGGGACATCTCACCAAAGCCCTAGCGTTAGCCCAACGTCGGCGAGACTTACACCATTCGCTGGGACTTATCCCCGACACCCGTGAGCTAGCCCAATAAGATCAAACTGTCACCCAGTGTTCTCCATTTGACAAAAGGTCACGCTGAACATAGAGAATCATAGCGATAGTCTTTTCGGCAAGACATGAACCCTATCTTGGCGACATGAACCTATCAGCTAGATTTAGAACAGTTTTGTCGCCCAGACATGAACGATGTCACAGTGAATTTTCCCTTCAGGAGTTCCATGTCAGTAAGGTTTGAGGCACATATTCCAACAGATTTATTTATGGGATCTCATTCAAGCATCACCTAATATCATAGCATGCTTCAAAATGATTTGCAATAATTTTTGGTCCCTCTTAGTGCACAACCAATGATGTAGCATCCCTAATTCAAGGTATGAACTTGGTCAATATAGATATTATTTTTCATCAAGGTGAGTTACCTCCATTGGAAATACAAAAAAAATATTATGTTTTGATGATAGTGGCTAGTATTAAGAATGGTAATAAAAAATTTGGAATTAAACATACCCTTGTTGACAATGGATTGGCACTCAATATTTGTAGTGTATACCTTTTGGATAAACTTGGAGTGGATAAGACTAAAATTCAAGCAGTTGAATTGTCTATTCATGGTTTTGATAATGTGGGAAAGCAACAACTTGGTGTGATAACATTACCTATAAAAGTTGGTAGGGTTACATTGTAAACTACTATCCATGTCATGCCCCAAGAAATCTCTACTATCTATGTCATGCCCCAAGAAATTTCATATAATCTCCTCTTGGATAGGCCATGGATTCATGAAATGAATAGAGTCCCTTCAACTCTTCATTTTCTAATAAAATACACTTATAAAAGAAATTTGTACACAATTAAAGTAGACTTGCAATCAGAAATTTATTTGCAAACTGAAGCAAGAATGAAAAGTCCTCAGAGAACATTCATACCAACTTCAAAAGTGGAACCTTTGCAAGAATAAGAAAAAGATAAGTGCCTTTCACCTGTGACAATGTTATTGATGGATGATTTGGTATCATTAGATTTTACACCTACATTCATGGGAGAATACAAGATTATACACTATAAATTAGGAAAAGAGAAAGAAGCTTCCATAATATCAACACAATCTAAGTCATCCAAACCATGTGAGTCCAAAACTTTTAGAAAATAAGAGTAAAACACAAATTACACATCAACATATGATGTGTGTGATCATGAGAAACCACCTTCTTCAAAATAAATGAAAAAACTTTATGGAAGGAGTTACAAACTTTTTAAACAACTTGGATATAATGGAAAAGGATGTGGTGTTAAAGAACAAGGTATATGTGTCCCTAGAGAGCCTACCCCACAAGAACAAATGAGAGGCATTGGTTATTATCCTTTGAAAGAAATGAAAGCATCAAAGAAACCTTCACTTAGCACCAATACCATCACACAAGATTCTTCTAAGACAACTTTAACCTTGGTGCATCCTGAGTTGATAGACACTAAATGTGGGAGTATCTCATTGGATATGTTTCAAAATGATACTTTCCCTACTCATTATAATCAATAGCATTAGTTTTTTATCCTTTCCATGTGATAGTTGTAGAACTATAGCATGCTCACTATCACATGTATTGAACTTTATGCATCATTATCTTTTATATTGCAAGGAGTAGCACATAATAGGTTATCTCAGGTCATCATTGTCCCACATTTGTGGGGCAAGGGAATAGGTAGCCTTGTCATAGTATGGCACTTTTCATTTCTCCTTTGGCTAGTTATCCACCTTTTGTATATAATGAACAAGATTGGGATGTCGATGACCTGCTTTAGGTTGGCTCGCATGTGACATATTGGTTCTCTTTTCTCTATGTTCTTTGTGATTACATGTATGTACTATGATCCCCCGTATTGTGCTTCTTGGTGTGCCTTTATGTTTGTCATTTTTCTTTGGATGACCCTTGTTGCTCTGTTGGTGCAAGGATATAAAGGAAATAAAATATGTTGTGACATTCTTTTACTTGTATCTATATTCTTCTATATCTATCATAAACATTGTCTTTTCCTTTTGTCTTGTGTTTTTCTTTTGGGGATGATGCAAAGTATTGATACATTTAGGTCTTTTCCATGTTGACCAAAAAGGATTGTTTGTCTTCTATCTCTCTATGTGTCATTCCTCTTTTGTGTTCATTGTTCCATGATGTATTTGGGAAATGATGATAGTTCCAAGCTCTATTATATCACTATAGTGAAGACATGTGTTGACCCCAAATTTGTGGATCCATTATGTGTTATCTTTGGATTGCATGTGGGGGCGCCTTCCTTTTTCATGACACGGCTTTGTTTGGAAACATATGATTGGAATAGGGTTTTCCAAATAAGCTCTCAAGGCCCTCTTATCAATTGGAATATATCATTTCTACTTTAAATTAATTGCTCACAGTATGGTGTTTAGCAATTCCTTTAAAGTGGGGGCATAAATTGGCATTATTTTGACATTGGTATTAGCATTTATTACATTGGCATTATTTTGACATGGACATTGGCATTCTTATTTTTCCATGAACATATTGAAATTTTTGCTTCACTTATATTCACAAAGGTTGGAATTAGTGTAGTGTTGGCATAACATTGATCATTTTATGGCACCTTATCAAAGTTATCAAAGAGTATAAATTTTAGTATGGCTAACCATAGGAGACCTATAGAACTAGTGTGACTTTCCCATCTTCTACCCTTGTTATGAGTTCACACCTTGTAGACCTAGTGTGTGCTTCTCATTTTACCTTTGGGGATCACCTAGTGTATACCAGATTGTGCTATCCCTTGTGAGTGTATTTCATGGACACCTAGTATAACACAATTTTCTCGTCAATGGAGACATGTGTTTCAAAAGTGATTTTACACCCTTCTAATCATATTTCATGGCCACCTAGCATAACAGAACTTTCTCGCTAGTGGATCCATGTGAGCATATTTTATGAATGTGGCATAACACAACTTGCTATTCCATCCTTTTTGCATTAGCTTTAACATAGTATGCTTGTGTATCTTGTCTTGTTGCACATATCTTACACATCTTGTGTGTCCCTTTTTCCTTATGTTGTTTTGTCATGGGATCTTGGATCTTGCAGGCTTATTCATCCTCCTTGATCCTTGTCATCCTATCTTTCTAACATTTGTACACTTGGACCTCTCTTGATGCATGTTTGTCTACTTTAGTGTGAGTCTAAGCGTAAGTTCATACTCTCACTAAAGTGGGGGCTAAACGTAGTGTAGGAAATTGCATACCCTTTACAATTTCACACTATTTTTGGGTCCCTTAATTTATTTTCCAACTTAATTAAGCTTATAATTTTCCAAATTATGCATTCCAAAGCCTTATTATTATCATTTTTTGAAAGGGAAACCAACATTTAATTAATGCAATAAATATTTTAATCACATTGGAGAATGAGTTTCTTGGACTTTTAGGCCAGGAGTCATTCACCCAAGGACGAATGGGTCCCGTTCAAGTCTTATCACCCATTTTTATATATGATTTTGGTGGTATTTTAATGTTTCAAATTCAATATGCAATTGTTAGCTTTTGGAATCTATTTTTTGGGAAATTAGATAAACACGGTCTATAAATACACAGTCTTTTATCAATTAAAATCTAAGAAGCATTCTAAGAAAAATTATCAAGAGATCCTATTGAGAAAATATCATTGTCAAGAGCATTCAAGAGTAGATTTATTAGTCATTTGTTGCAGCATTCAAGGTCCTAACATCATGTTCAAGCTTATGTGTGTTCATGTCATCTTGTGAAGGATAACATGCATTGTTGATCCTAAAGCATTTGAGAATTTTCAAGTGTCCAAATCCATCGATCAAAGCAAGAACAAGTCCTTGGAGTGATGTATTTGTTTGTATTCCTCTAATGGAATCCATTAAAGGTTTGGTGAGTTGTAGCAAGCAAGTGTTCATTCATCATTTCCTTCTCCATTTTCATTATCTCTCTATCAAGGTTTAATTACCAAACATGTGGTTTGATTAAGGAAAACCCCCATTCAAAAACAATAATTTTTCCCTCTTTGTATGTATAGATTAAAGTTTGAAGAAGGATTGAAGATCTTGAAGAGCAATTTTGCATTATTGCATAAGTTGTCATCATTGTTTCCAAGTCACAAAACTTATATTCAAAATTCCAATTGTCTAATATTGGAACCTATGCAAAATAGAAGCTAATATCTTGTCTCAAAGGACTATAAAAATAATTTTCAGAAGCCCTAACTAGTACCCATTCACCCTAGGAAAAAATTGTCCTTCAATAGAGCTCAAAACCTACTTTTGGTGATTGGTACATGTGTTCTTACCCTTCTCAGATCTACCTACAAACTATGGTTTATATTTTTGTACCTTTGGTAATTTGCATTTCATGTTCTAGGTCTTATTGTGCATTTACTTTAAGCATTGTATATCATTTCAATTTGGTTTAAGAACTGTTCTATTGTCTTAAGGACTGAGATCCAAGCCCGATTGACTCATCTTTGAGGTTGAAAGTCAATCTCTAATCATTGTGATCTCTTTCCTACTGAAATTCCTTTGGGAGAGGAATAAATAGAGAAAATTTCCCTTATTCATCAAGGAACCCCTTTCCCCACATTTCACTCACATTGAGGTATATTATGTGGCATGTCAAGTAGAGATCCAATAGGGGCCATGGCATCAACTTCTCCATTTTGTGCTCTTAGAATCTACTCAAATCGAATGACATCAAAATATTTCTTAAAACCATCAACCATCTTTTTATAAGGCATAAGTTTTTCATCTATGGTTTCATAGTCATCATTTATTTACTTGATAATTAGCTAAGAATCAATGTATACCTAAATGTCCCTGATCTACCACTTAATGTTTTTTCTTAGTCTTGTAATTAACACCTCATATTCAACAATATTATTAGTACAAGGAAAAGAAATCTTGTAATACTTGGGAATGGTATCTCCTTGTGGAGTGACAAAAATAACTCTTGCTCCAGATCCATGTCAGGTGTAAGAGCCATCAAAATATAACTTCCACGTTGTAGGCAGTGCTTCCAAGAACACTGCCTCATCAAGAAAATTAAACACTAGGGGATGGTCAGCTATAGTAGGATAATCAGCTAATTGATCGACAATTACTTGTCCTTAAATTATGGCTTTCCAATCAACATATTGAATATCAAATTCACTTAGAACCATTACGCATTTTGCAAGTCTTCTAATGAGCATTGCTTTGCTAAGGAGATACTTTAATGGATCTATTTTAGCTATGAGCTTTGTTTGATGATTTAGCATGTAATATTAATTTTTTTGTGTGGAAAAAACAAGGTATGCACATCCAATTGGTTTATAGTTTATCTCATATCCCATTAGTGTATGGCTGGTGTAATAAATAGCTCTCTCCTTTCCTTCTTCATCATGTTGTGCTAAGAGAGCCCCTAATGCTAATATTGTAGTTGATATATACAAAATAATGGTTTCTCATAAATTGGTGGCATTAGAACTGGTGGTGACTTTAGGTAATCCTTTAACTATTGAAATTCTTATTGGCAATGATCAATCCATTTAAAAGGAACACCCTTGTGAAGTATATGTTGGAAAGGGTGACATTTGTCATCTAATTGAGAAATGAGTCTTCAGATGGAATTTTACTTTCCTTGGAGACTTCTTAGCTAAGTCAAGTTTGATGGAGTATACATATGCATTATTGATTTCACTTTTTCCAAATCAACCTTGATACCTCAACGAGAGGAAATTGTATCCCAGGAGTTTCTAAGAAGTAACCCCAAAGACACACTTTTTTAGATTTACCCTGACCTTATATTTTTCCAGTTGTGAAGATTTTATCAAGCACTTCTAGATGACCTTTCCTTGTGAATGATTTAGCTATCAATTCATCAACATAGTCTTCCATAATAATTTTCATCATATCATGAAAAATCATAGTCATGGCCCTCTGGTAAGTTGCTCCAACATTTTGAGACCAAAGCGCATCACAAATTCTAGTAGTGGGTACCCCAAGGACAAGTGAAAGTTTTTTTATGTTGATCCTTGGGAGCAATTTTTATTTGATTGTATCTAGAAAATTTGTCCATTAAGGATGACATTTCATATCCAATAGTGAGGTCCACTATAAGATCAATATTTGGTAGGGGGAAATAATCTTTAGGATATTCCTTGTTTAAATCTCTAAAATTTGTATGTATATATAGATTCCCTTAGTTGGCTTAATCATTGGCACAAGATTAGATATCCATTTTGCATAATCAATTGATCTGATAAAGTTGGCATCTAATAATTTCTTCAACTCTACTTTAACCAATAGGGCAATTTGTGGGTACATTTTTCTTAGCTTTTTCTTGAGCAATTTTGTAACTGGACAATGAGCTAAGTGATGAAGAACCAATTTTGGATCCATCCTAGGAATATCAGCATAAGACTAGGAAAAATTAATTTATCTTATGGAAAAGAAGCTCATGAATTCTAGATAGTCTTTCTCTTTCAATCAAGAAAGCTACAAAGTCTACAAATCTGAGATCTTCTACTGTACCAATGTTGACCTCTTCCAATTTTTCCACTAACAAGGGAGATCTCTCTTGACATGGGGGGAGTACATCCAACCTTCCATCCTCAAGCACCTTAGAGAGGTTTTCACCCTCAGATACATTCTTTATTTTTACTTTTTTTCGCATTCTAAAGGCGCGTTTCAATTTTCACTTGAAGACCTATTTTTTTCTTTTTTATTTTCATTTTTGTGACTAGAAGATGGAGTGGAGATAGATAGATGGATAGATAACAAGATAGGTATAGAGGGAGACATAGAAGAAAAAATGTCGAGATGTAGAGATAGAGAGAAAAAGAGATATAGATATAGAGGTCTAAGAAGAGGGAAAGGGGAGAGAGAGAGGGAGAGAGAGGAAGGAGAAAAATAAACAATGAGATAGAGGTAGAGATAGATAGGGAGATAAAGAGTTAGAGATAGAGAGGGAGTGATAGATATATATAGAGGGAGAAGGATAGAAACATAGAGACATATAGATGGTGAGATAGAGTGATAGAGAGATATATAAGGAGATATAGAGTGAGGGAGGGAAATAGAGAGATAGAGAGAGAGAAATAGAGAGAAGAGGTAGAAAAATAATGATAGAGAGAGGGAGACAAATAGGGGAGATAGAGAGAAAATAATATATGGGAAAAGAAATGAAAAGAGAGGTAGAGATAAAGAGATATATAGGGGGATAAGAAGGGAGTGAGGGAGAGAGAGATAGGGAGAGATATAGAGAGAGGAGAGAGAAGTAGAGAGATACAGAAAGAGGGAGTGATAGGGAGAGAGGAAGAGACAAGGATAGAAAGAGGGGGAGATGGGAAGATAGAGATAAAGGGGGCAAGAGAAAGAGATAAAGGATATGATTGAGACAAGTGATAGAGAGAGGAGAGAGATGGAGAGAGGGGGAAGAGATAGAGATAGGAAGGGAGAAATAAGTAGTGTATGTATGAATGAGAGAGAGAGAGAGAGATAAAGATAGGGAGGGGAAATAGGGAGTGTGTGTGTGTGTGAGTGAGAGATATGGAGATAGAGGTGGAGAGAGAAAGATTTATATATATAGAGAGAGAGAGAGAGGGGAAGGGAGAGAGGGAGATATAGAGATAGAGATATACACATATTGAGAAAGATAGGGGAAGAGAGAGAAGTGGGAAGAGGAAAGGAGATAGAGATAGGGAGAGAGATATAGAGGAAGATAGAGATATAAATGGATATGGAGATGGAGACGAAGATAAGGATTAATATATAAAGAGGGAGAGAGAGAGGGGGGAGATGGAAGGAGAGAAGAAGAGGGAGAGGAAGAGATAGAAAGAGGGAGAGACAAAGAGAGAGAGAATAAGAGAGGGGAGATGGAGGGATAGAAAAGGAGATATGAAGTCATATATAGAGAGAGGGAGAGGGAGATAAAGAGGGAGAAAGGGAGAGAGAGGGGGGAGATAGGGGGAGATAAATAGGTATAGCAAAAGAGAGTAAGGGAGAGAGATAGGGAGAGGAAAAGAGATTAGAGGAAAAAAGAAAGGAAGATAGAAGGGAAGACAAATATAGAGAGAAATAGGGGAGAGAGAAAGAGAGATTGAGAGATAATGAGAAACATAGAGATAGAGAAGGAGACAAAGACATAAAGAGCTCTCTCTCTCTCTCCTCTATATATCTTCCTTTCTTTCTCTTATTTCTCCCTTTGCCTCTCTATATCTTATCTCTCTCTCCCTTTTCTCTTTCTCTTTCTTTTCTCTTTCTCTATTTTCCTTCTTAAGTGTGCAATGGGTATAGTGAAGAGGTCTTAAAGGTGAATTATCATATCCTTAATCAAATGGCATGCTACCTTGACCATAACTCCATAGGGACATATGTTATTCTTGGATTGTTGGCACAAAATGACTAATCAAAAGTTAGTTTCTCTCTCTAACTTTTAATTTAGATTTTAAGTTTTAAATTTATTTTATTATATAAATTAAAATAAAATTTAAAATATAATTATTGTACAATAATTAAAATTTTAATAAAATAATTAATTATAAATTAAATTAATTCTAATAATTAATTAACTTAAGTCTAAATTAAAATATTGAAATAAAATAAACTAAATGTAAAATCAAAACATATCAAAATGCAAATATTAATAAAAATATTTTTAAAATATTAATAATAAATAATAAACTTATTAAGTTAATAAATAAATAAAAAAACTAATTAAAATTTATTAGAATTGAAATATTAATAAAATATAATTCTATTTTTCATTTCAATCTTATCAAATTATTTTATTTTCTTTGTTTTTAAAACAAAAAATCTACTTTTAAATTGTTAAATTATTTCAAAAGTACATTAAAAAAAAAATTAAAAAGTTATTAGAATTGAAATATTAATAAAATATAATTCTATTTTTAATGTGAATAAAATTAAATGTAATTTTTTAATTGTTGTATTTTAGTTTTGACTTTTGTATTTTGTGTTTTGTTTGATTAATAGCGTTGGTTTTTTAATATGTTTTGGTTATTATTTGTTGTATTTTAGTTTTGACTTTTATATTTTATATTTTGTTTGATTAATAGCATTGATTTTTTAATATGTTTTGGTTATTAATGTAAATATCTTGTTTGATGTTAAATATTTGAAAATAAAATAAATTAGAATAAATATTTATTGTTTGGTGTTTTTTTTTCTTCAAAAAAATTAAAGTTGAATACATTTGAATGTTTATATAATGAACCCATTCATTGAGAGAAGGAAGTAGTTTATGAATTATTTGTACTAGACATAACTATGAGTAATAAAGTTGAAGTTGAGTTTGTTCTTTAGAATAAATATTTGCTAAACATTAAATAATCAAATAATTTATTATTAAAAATAATTCTCAATTATTTTAATTGATTTTGAATTTGATAGTGAAATCTTCATATTATAGTTGAAGTTAAATATACTATTAATATAATAAATATATTATATTCTAATTTAATATTAATAATTTATAAATGACATTATATAAACTAAATAAATAGGTAATATTAATATATTAATATATTTTAAAATATTGTTATAATTATTAATATAGTGATTTACTATTAAATTGATTATTTTAATAGTAATAATATAATAATATTAATATTATAATTAACATAGTAGTTAATTAAGATAGTTTATTAATATATATAAATATATATGAAAGGAGAACCTACAACATAAAATAACTTTTATTGTATATTATATAAATTAATATTACATATAATATAAATTTATATATTACCTGCATAATATAGGTTAACTTATTTACCTACAAATTATTACCTATAATAATATAAGATATAAATAGAAATAGTATATATAAATTTTATAAGAAGAAGGAGAACATATATAAATAAGTAACATTTATTTACTTTAGAAAGATTTAACGAAATGATTTTATAAAGCAAAAAAATGAAAATTCATTCTTTACAAAAATATTTGATTTGCTTTCTCCGCTAATAACACATAACTTTTTTAACCAATCAAATGCACAAAAAATATTTTTTATAATTTGTAAAGTTAAATATTTTACAAATTGACTTTATGAAATTGAATTTTATTTTAATTTTTGTTTAAATATTGTTTTTGATTGGTTGAAAACTAAATTATTAATAACCAATTAACTAAAAAAAGCCAAGGTCACTAATAAAATAGATTAATTTCATCCTGTTGCATCTTTTTCTCAATTCTCAACCATTGATTTCAGAAAGTAGATTGTCCATTTCATATAGGAAACATCTTCCACATGACAAATTTACTTAATAAAAAATTATAATAAATCATTTGAAATAATAATTTTATAAAACAAACATAAATAATAATTTAATTGTCACCAGATGAATGTAACTCTAAAAGAAAAATCACTTCAATTAAGAATTGATGTAAGCTGAAGTTAAAAAAAAAAAGAATAACTGATATAAGCTGAAGTAAACTGCACCAGATACAACTTCCAATAAAGTTCGACATTAGAGCAGGCGTTAACCGCTCAGCAATTAGGGAGATCATTCATTAAATGCTCAGCAGATAAGGAATCAATGATTGAAATCTAGCATCAGATACACCAACTTCAAATAAAGTTCTAGTATAACAGCACTCGTTAATCGCTCAGCAATCAAGGAGAGCATTCATTAAGCGCTCCGTTCATAAGCAGTCAATCATTCAAAGCTGCCGACTATTTAAAGTTTTATCTTTTCCAATCTATCACATGTCTAAACCAAAAAAGCTGGACAAAATCATGGCGGTTCTGTGGGTATATTAAAACAATTTACAGCAGTATTTTTATAATTGATGAAAGAGACAGGTTAACGCTATGGGCGGTGATGCTCTTAGAATTAAATATCTTCATCAACTTTAAGGGAGCAACTCGTTTTACTGAAACGGCGGGCATTGGAGTTCCAAAACTGATCGGGCAGTTAAGATTTCGCTCCTAAAAATAAAAGGGGTATGCGGTTGCCGTTGACAATATTCCAAGGAAGATTTCTTCCTATACTTCAGAGATGCGTAACGAGAAAAGAGAGGCTGTTTGTGCTTTTACGGCGTTAAATTTAGCTATAGCTATGGAAACAGCAATTCTCAATTACCCATGCTAATATCTTCCTGATCAAGAGGAGGAGTAACCCATTTCTTTGCCTGCAATATCTAACTGGTCCGCTAAGTTTGGTGTCTCCAAGAGGTGAGTTCATCGTCTGGTTAATCTCTACATTTTCATCTTCTTCAGATGTGAAGAGATAAAATAGTTTGATTTACCTTGTCGGATCCATATCATCTATGGAGATTTGTGGGTTCTGTTTGTTGGGCAATAATCTATTTCTTACGTTTATGATCACATGCAAATGATTGGATCATAACCCAATGCACTTAGTTTCAAATGCAGAATCCTGCAGTCTGAATCTCTGTAATTGATCTTGTTTTTGCTGGTACTCTGATATTTTTTGTTGATACTTTGTATTCATTTGATTAGTGTTGTAGGAAGGCTGTGTTTTGATAATTCTCTGGAGGAAATAACTGGTGAATTATGGTGGCAAGATTGAAGGTGAAGGAGAATCAAAAACGAGAAACACACATGGTGATGTTGACAATGTTGGTGAAATAGGTGTGAGGGTTAGAGTCAATGCAATTCATGATGCAAACATTGATTTGAATTTATGTTGCGTAGAAGGAATGGTATGTAATTTTAGAATGTTTTTCTTACTCTATCTTTTGCCGGCTAGAAGTCAATTAAGACCCATGAGTGCTCGTGTGGAGAAGATGATGAAATGTCAAAGCCGCCTCACAGCAGAAGCAGTCGAATTGTCATGGATAGCACCACAAGTTGAGGGGAAAAGATGATGAAGCACCACAGGCAGGGAGGAGCACCAGCAGGCAATTTCTCAATCTTTTGGAAACCAACGTTGTTGCTAATTTCAACTGCCCTTGTAATGCTGCTGCTCCCCTTGTGCATTCTCAACTCTTTCTTGATCTTTCATCTCACCTTGTTTGTTCCCCTCCCAAATTTCGTTCCCAGCTCAGCTTCACACAATGGCAGCATCCATAACAGCTTGGGGTTGGTCAATCAGAGCTCCCCCAAAATGGTGCTCAACAAGAAGCAGCCCATCATGCAAGCTATCAGGGAAGAGAGTCCTCATATCTTCTCTCTATCCCACAATAATCACAGTAATTCCACTCCCTCTGAGGAAAAAGTTTTAGAAGATCCACAAATTGAAGAAAAAACAGGGGACTCGTTCCCAAAGGAGCCCCACCAGAATGTGAATGGCAGTGAGATTGAAGAAGAGGTTGAATTAAACAAGGCATTAGGGGATCCAATTGTGAGCTTAGATAATCCTCCTCTGAACGTGAGCGAAGAGGAAAGAATCAAATGGTTTACGCAAAATCTGGCAAGTTTCAAAATTCTGCACTCCGATTCACTTTCCTCTCACTTTAGTTCAAAAGTGAAATCTTTCTTCAACAACTGCACACTCCACTTCTTTATGACATGGATTTCGAGTCCCGAGGCCTTCGGCCCGCGGGAGCTCCTGTCCGTAGAAAGTGTCTTCAAATGGCACCCGTCTGCGTGCCTGCTAATAATCTCCAGATCAATGGACTCAGAAATCGGAAGAAAATTTCTGGATCCGTTTGTCGGCAAAGGATTCCGTGTAATGGCGGCGGCGCCCGATTTAATGCACCTGTTTAAAGGCACGGCCGCTGAAACGTGGCTGAGCAATGTGAAGGCCGGAAAAATTGATCCGGGTGAGATCTCCTTCGCCCAAAATCTGTCGAACATAATCCGCCTGGCAGCTCTGCACATGTACGGCGGGATTTACATGGACAGCGATGTGATAATCCTCAAGAGCATGGCGAAGCTCGAAAATGTGATCGGGGCCCAGAGTGTGGATCCGCGCGGACAGTGGAACCGCCTGAACAATGCTGTTCTTGTTTTCAAGAAAACGCATCCGCTGGTGACCGAATTCATGAAGGAATTCGCTACCAACTTCAATGGCAACAAATGGGGTTATAATGGCCCTTACCTGGTGACCCGAGTCGTCAAGCATCTCCCCGAACGAAGTAAGATCCGATTTCAGGTCATGCCGCCCATGGCTTTTTATCCAGTCGACTGGAAGCGAATCGATGGCTATTTTATCCGCTTCCCTGCTAGAAGATGGAGTCAGTGGCGGAAAGCAAAACTGTTGCAGATGGAGGGCGAAACATATGCGGTGCACCTCTGGAACAAACAGAGCCGGCAGTTGCAGGTGGAAGAAGGCAGCATCATTCACCATATTTTCAACAAGTGTTGCGTCCTGTGCCATGATAAACATTTTTTGCATAATAATTTTACCATGTAGAACCTATTTCTAGATTTAGTAAAAATGAACTTCTAAGCTCCTAACTGTGGCTTAGTACGAGAGTATTCTGCATTCAGATGTTTATTATTTTTCTTTTCAAATTATAATTTTTTGTAAGATTTAATTTACCATGAAGATTAAAGATTGAATCTTCTTTTATCTGGATTGCATTCCATTGATTTGTTTAATTTATAATCAATCATTTTTTTCGCCTATTCGACGAGTAAACTGTCTGTTATGCTCAATATTCAGACTTTTCACACAATTGTAAACAAGGTTGTACTTGTGCTCTCTCTTTGTATTGAATTTTAACCGTTCTGATTATTTTTGTGTGTGGAAGATTTCGTTTGGAATGTCAACATCATCTTGATCTGGATTGTCTGCTGTTTAGCTCGACATAGACCTCAGAGCCGAACGATTTTAATGGCATGTTGCCTGATCATACTTCAATTTGGTTTTTGATAATTAAATTCCAATGTACAGTATTTTTCCGAGAGGATGTTGTTCCAGCTGTAATTTGAATCTTGAAGAGATCAGCAATATCCGAAATGATGATCCCCTTGTTAATGGAGTAATTTTTAATGAGAAAGAAAAACGAGTGATTAGATGGAACCCTCGCTTGGAAGACTGATGGAAGTTGAATTTCGACGGGGGCTTTCAGAGAAACTTAGGATCAAGTTGAGGCTGGTTTTATGCTTTGTACTTCAAAAGGTAATATGATCAAAGGAGGATCGTTGCATTTTGGAAGAAGGATAAATAATGAGGCTGAGTGGGAGGTTGTTATTGGAGACCTATTTTTGGCTCACTTGCTAACCATCGCATCGAGCTCCCTCCTTCTTTTCTTTTATTAGTGAAAAGATCAATGGATAGAAGGGCCTCCTTGATTAGTTGGCGCCTTACTCAGCTTAATGAGCATCTATTAGTTGTCATGTCGATAAAAGATTTCAGTTGGTTTTATTCATGTTAGGATGGATTCATCATTATGTTTGGAGTGGTATGGGTAGTCGAATGTGTGAGGAGTTTATTTGGAGTGGGTTCTTATTTTTAGATGTCGAGTGTTTGGGCTCCATTGGTAGGCTAGTTTGCTCATTTATTCATTGGGTTGTCATTTGGTGTGTCGTCGTGATTAGGGAGTGAGTTTCTATTAGATGTTGGTTTTATTGTGCGTAGGAATGTAGGATGTGACCACAACCCCTAAGGCAAGGCATGGACTTATCTTGGATCACCTTTGTAAGATATTTCATTATCCTAACATAAATTATTTCGATTAGATGAAAGGTGCAATTGACAAGGAAAATGTGTGGGATATTGACATGTTGAGGCCTAGAGGAATGGTTATGTTTAACTTTCACATAGAGTTTGGTTAGGCCATTCCATCTCCAAGGTGTATAGCTAGGTCAAGATGTTGCTTCTCACTCTTAATAATGAGTTGGTGGAAGGGGTAAGGGAGGAAGAGAAGAAGAGTAGACAAGGTAGTGTGGTGTCAATCTTTGTGGAACACGATTTGTCAACTATGGAGGAGGGGATTGGTAATTTGTTTCAAGATTTGAAGCTTCTCTTGGCATATTGTAAGATGTGCGCATTCTAGTTTATCACTTTTTGGTATCTCATCATCAATGTTTCTTAGAGGTTACAAGTACTTATTATCTCCCACACTTGAATGAAGAAAATTGTGTAGGGCAATTAAATGGGCAGAGGTCATACATGGCATGCAGTTCATAGGCTTGAATGACCTTGTGTCTCAAGGTAATGTGAACTTGAATTCAATGATTCTTGTAGAGAGGGGTAGAAGGTAAACTTATTCAATAGGACAAGGGAAGAACTTGTTTCAATGATGGTGATTCGTCTTTAGGGGGAGGTAGAGCTCCCATGGTTTTGGATGTTGGCCAATGTTTTATATTTTTTCATCATTTTTAGTACATGTAGTGTTTTGTGTTATGACTTTTGTTGTTGGCCTACTACACCCATGTGTGGGTGGTTTTTATAGGCTATTTTATTGAATTACACATTGTATTGTCTATTTTGCTTACTTTTGGGGTTGGGGCCCCTAATAGATCCCCAAGAAGTGACCCAAAAAAATTATAAAAAATAAAAGTTGGATACACATGTTATTTTCCATTTATTTGTGTGCTCATGTCGAGGAAATGTCTTGACACATGTACATACCAACAAACAACACAATATTATGTCAAGTTGGGCTCATTCCCCTAACATTTAGTCATCTCTATACATACATATTCACACACACTTCACCCTACCTTATCTTCTTACACACATTCTTCAGAACATTTGTCTTATCCTTGCATTTAATGTCTATTGGTATACCTACCCAAATATACTCATTATACACCTACAAATAATTGTATGCCCACCCAAGGTTATTTTCAAGGCATTCATTAACATTCATTTATGATCCTCAAGTAACATCCAAAATGCACAAGTTATCTCTCATTCTAGGTTATAAAATGAGTAATTGATAATGAAACATTTAAATTTTACACACTAAAAGAGTAATAAATTTGTATACATCATTATGGACCCTTGTTTATTGTCTTTGATCATGTTCTTAATTTTTTTAGGGGTTGACCTAAGCTGAAATTTTCTATTACAACACTAACAATTATCATCCAAAGGTATTCTTAAATACCTACATTCCTATATAACAAAGGAAGCAAACATGAATCAAGTGAAATAGAATGCACAAGCAAATCAAATGAAATAAAAAATAAATTTGTGCAAATTACTAGATCATTTTTTAGGTGCAAGATTTTTTTGCAGGCACAAGCTCTACCTTAATTCATAGGTTCTATCCTCACTAGTGTAGATAGAATATGTTACTTACGAAGTGAGTTATAGACTATCAAGATCCCTTTCTAAGCCCAAACATTTAGATTTCAATACTAAGCCAAATTGCTTTTATTCTTTGGTCAAAGATCCTCATTATTTTTATAAAATAGCAAGTATAACTATTTGATTTATCATTCACATCTTTCATTAATTGTTCTATATTAATAGTGCTTATTTGTATACATCTTATTGGTTGAAACTATCCACTAAGTTTAAAGAAAGTTTATTTTCTTTATAATATCATTGCAATAAAATAGTTCATTGTATTTTTTTAATCTCACCAATAAATATTTTTTGTGAATGTATCAAAGTAAGAGCTTATAAAATAAATCATGCTTAAAGTGAAAATAGTTATAAATATAGTTGGCATATAGAAAAATGCATACTTCTTATCCTTTTAGTTATGTTGATAGATATGTTGATTTGCTACTCAATTTGGGTCAATTTAGTATAAAACCTAAAATCATCTTTGTATCTAATCACTTTAAACTTAGTCTATTTCTACATCCCATTGGTTTATCCTTCCATTTATTTTAAATGTGATCTTATTCTCAAACATGATTACTATTGTGATTATGTCCCAAATTTTTAAAATTTAAGTTCTAGATTTTGAGGCTAACATTTTCATAATTTAACCATTGTGGCATTAGCTTGCATACCAGAATTATTTGAATTGGGATCAAGATCTTCATAATTAAAGACATGTCCTAAATTATGTTAATATTTTTTTAACACATCAACTTAGGTGCAACATAAAAAAATCACTTGAAAGGTATTTGACTCCTACAATGTACCAATTACTTATTCAAGTCTATCTAATTTTCACTCAAAGAAAATATCATTGCTCTAAAGGGAGTTGTCGGTTTGCTTACCCAAATAATATGATAAATTAGTTAAGCACATAAATATTTATTTTTGTTAATTTCATATTTTCTAATGTTTGCAAAGAAAGAAAATAGCAAATCAAATCTAAACTAAACTAATCCTAAACATGTTTTTGTCTAGTATAATCAAGAGATAAAAGATTAAAAGGAAGAGAAGCGTTTATTAAAGTTTTGTCATAAATAATAATTCTACCTAAGATCTAATACTTTTGAACTAATTACAATTTTATATGAAGATGAGTAAAGATATTCTATTCAATATAATGGAACACAATTAGAAAAAGTTACATACAAATATATATGAATCAAGGATATGACATATTTAAGAAGTATGAGTTAAACTCTCAATCAATTCCAATCAAAAAGGAAGTTTACTCAATCTAAGTACAATCTAAGTAAGATGGAGATACACCTACCTATACTTGATTAGGTACCCATGTACAATATGTTTCTATACTTGATTAAAGAAAAAACATCTAGAAGAACAAAGCTCAAAAAAAAAAAGGAAGAGATTGATGAAGAATTGAATATAGAATCTATTCATGTACTTTAATGTTCATGTTAAACTACAATTATAGAATGGATATGTAGGATCAAGTACCATTTAGAATTACTCTCAATTTAGAAGTGAACCAATGTGAATCATAATGTGTCAAGTTATAATTAGACTGGATCTGTAAGATCAAGTACCATTTAGGATTCAGAAATAGCAACCATATTGAATGAGTCTCAAACATAATCCGCCTGGTAGATCTGCACATGTACGGCAGAATATATATGGACAGCGATGTGATAATCCTAAAGAACGTGGCTAAGCTCGAAAATGTGATCGAGGCCCAGAGCGTGGATCCGCGCGGGCAGTGAAATTGCCTCAATAATGTCCTCCTTATTTTCAAGAGAACGCATCCGCTGGTGACCGAATTCATGAAGGAATTCGCTCCCAACTTCAATGGGAATAAATGGGGTTATAATGGCCCTTACCTGGTGACCCGGGTCCTCAAGTCTCTATCCAAACGAAGTAAGATCGGATTCCAGGTCATGCCGCCCATGGCTTTTTATCCAGTCGATTGGACGCGAATCCATGGCTATTTTCACCGCCACACTGGTAGAGGATGGATTCGGTAGCGGAAAGCAAAACTGTTGCAGATGGAGGGCAAAACTTATGCGGTGCACCTCTGGAACAAACAGAGCCGGCAGTTACAGGTGGAACAAGGCGGCATCATTCACCATACATTCAATAAGTGTTGCGTCCTGTGCCATGATAAACATTTTTTGCATAATAATTTTACTATGTAGAGCGTATTTGTAGATTTTGTAAAAATGAACTGATAAGCTCCTAACTATGACTTAGGACGAGAGTATTTTGCATTCTGATGTTTACTATATTATGAGATTTGTGATCAAATTTATTATTTTTCTTTTCCAATGATAATTTTTCGTAAGATTTAATTTACCATGAAGATTAAAGATTGAATCTTTTTTATCTTGATTGCATTCCAATGATTTGTTTAACGTATAATCAATCATCATTTTCGCTCATTCGACAAGTAAACTGTCTGTTATGCACAATATTCAGACTTTTCACACAATTGTGAACAACCTTGTGCTTGTCCTCTCGTTGTATTGAAGTTTTCGATGCAGGCGGGCCAGAGCGTGTATTATGTGAACTGTTTCGATTAATTTTCTGTGGGGAAGATTTCGTTTTGGGAATGTCAACATCATCGAGATCTTCATTGTTTGCTGTTTAGCTCGACACAGACCTCAGAGCTGAACAATTTTAGAGGCCTGTTGCCAGATCATACTTCAATTTGATTTTTGATAATTAAATTCCAATGTACAATATTATTCCAAGAGGATGTTGTTCCAGCTGTAATTTGAATCTTGAAGAGATCAGTAATATCTGTAATGTGAAGGCAGAGCACAAAACATACAAACTAGAAAACACAGAACATACCATTAGAGCGCTGAGAAACTCGTTCATCACTTCAAATTTATAGGCGAATATATATTAAATGTTGGCTTTATTGTAGCCGAGCGTTAGCTCACCCATTTATCATGGGCAGGTGACGAGGACAATGTGAATGGCATGGGGTGGCTGAAGATGAAGATGGTCGAAGGCGGTGCTTGGTCAGCTTGGACGGGTGGAGTTGGCTGGTTGTGTCCATAGACTTTAATTAATTTACTTGTTCAAACATCCTTTCATAAATTAATTATGTTAATTATTTTTAGATATCCCTTCATAATCCAGAAAATATGGGTCCTAATCTAAAGCCTTGTTAGGTACACATATACAATCACTTATTCACTAATACAAAAGTAGGCATTCATAACATTTAATCAAATTTTGTTTTTGAAAATTCTTCTTTGCAAATTCCTTTATCAACTTGCTTGTCAACTGATCTTCTGATATGCAATCTTCAAATTCAATTTCTTCATTTTTGAAAAGTAATTTGCATCATGCTACTACACTTTCCTACAAGAATTTAATTCCATCATATTCTCGATTATGTCAATTGATCTTGGTGTCTTTGTGCACCCTCGTCTCTAGCTGATCTTCAGATCACTTGAAATTTAGATGTACCCTTTCTATGAACTCATTAATTGTAGTTTTCCAAATTTCATGACGTCTTTCAAGACAATGATTTCCTTTAATCAAATTATCTCTCACATTTCTCGAACATTCAAACTTTTCTTGATTACTATCATTTTCACATATGAATATTTATACTTATACAGCCTCTTAAGCATACTTGTAATCTTTTGCCAACTTGGTCCATAATTCCATGCACAATTTATTTTTATGCAACCTATCATAGAGTCCTTCAATCATGCCTTTTCAAAATGGTTCTTCAAACCGCATATGCTACACATATGTAGATCCGAACACATTTCCTTCCTATGTCCTTCCCTATTACAATGGGAACATTGCATACATTGCATTTCTTGAGATTCTTTTCTTGAACCTATAACATCATATTTATATTTACTTGTAGTATATCCAAGGCCTTCATATTTTGGCTTACAATTGGCTCAATCAGGTCTTTGATTCCTTGCTCATTCTTTCCTAATCCTTTACCTTTATATCCCATTCTTTTTATAATTTTCAAACCAACATTTTTTTCATTACAAATTTTCTCATTCTCATCAAATCTAACAAAATTTGTAGATTCAAACTTGTTATTATCATCATCCTTACATTTTTTATGACATGCTACTTCAGCTACATCACACAAACCAACTGATTTATCAACGGAACAACACAAGTCTTTTGTACCACATGAAACATCACATACCAATGGTTTTGACCTTAGACATTCATTATCTTCTTTAAATTTTCCATCAATTTTGAATTACATTCCTTAATAGTCATCAATTCTTCCTCTATATTATATTTTTCCTTCTTAACACGTTTACCAACTTTTCTCATTGAAACAAAAGATTTTGACTCACCTTACCTTTACTTTTACAGAGATTCTAGTACAATAAGTTGTATTTCTTTCTTCCTTTGATGATTGATTTGGCAGTTTTGCATGCCTACACTCCTTTGGCTACAATGTACTTGACCTTTACCTTCCTTTTGATATGATTTTCTCCTTATTCAAAAAAACTTTAAAACTACAAGTTGTCAACTTCAACCTGCAATGTACTTGACCTTTACCTTCCTTTTGATATGATTTTCTCCTTATTCAAAACAACTTTAAAACTGCAAGTTGTTGGCTTCAACAATACATCACCTCTTGATGATCTTCCTTAATCTCCTAGGAACATTTCAAATTACAACTTGTTCTAAATTTTCTACGCCTTTACTTAATTCAAACAATACTTTAATGCCAATATTTAGTGATAACAAATTCAAATTTGATTATGATTTGAACTACAATTTATTTTCTTTAAACATGTCATTATCAAAAAGAGACATACAAAATAGAGATAAAACAATATTTTAGTCTCCTTCATTTGAAAGAGGAAGGAGATATTCTGAATTTTAAAAAAATCATCCAAACGTTACAACTTTAATTTCTTTCTTGAAATGAACAATATTTTTTATCAAACAACAATCACCTTTAATTAGCTACAACTTCCTCTTCACCACAATATCCTTCTCCAGCATATCTCTTTTCCAATCTTTTGCAAACACAGTTAATATTTGATAACCTTGAACCTCCCCCATCGACCAAGTGATTTCTCTTCTTGCTTGGCAACAACATTCCTTTTATACTTCACTCCTTTCTTATTGGTGGATCTTTTCTTTAATAGAGACAATCTCTTATCTTACGATCTCCTTGACGACTCCAACAGCAACAATCCAACTTCAACACATGATCTGTATGCGGATCGTTCTATTTCATAGACATCTAGAGCTACTTTAACATCCTTCTCTTAAGAATACAAGGAATTATAATCTTCACTTCAATCTATTCCTTCTTAGCAGAAATCTCAATAGTTCCTAACCAGTCACTTCAATGTCTTTTACAGCTCGAATTTGCAATGATGTGGCAACATTTTCTTCTTTGGTTGTGATCTCCTTTCATGCCTTTTTCAGATCAATAGGCTCCTTGTTGTTGAGATAAGTGTGTCTCAACCTGTTTTCAGTGATGGATGACTAATTGATCACATGAAGGAGTTTAACATGCAATGCAATGCATGTATGCAATTAGCGGTGGATCTATTCATAGAGGCGGTTGCATTGTTTGTAACTACCAAAAATAATAAATAGAGTCCATGTTACAACATAATTATCTTCATGCAGACTTGCTACTTGAGTGGTGGTTGATATATCTCCACCAGTTGCTATGTTCAGTTCTGACTCAGCTTTACACTTTGAGTTTGCAATGAATATTGCATGTGATGAAGCCTTCTATTCATTGTTATTGTTAATTATTATATAATCTATGCCTTAGAGTATTGAGGAGATTGAAAATTGATAATTTCTGAGACATCGTTATGCTGCCAACATTATCCCAGTTTTTGTTGAAATTAGTGAACACCTAGAGAAGCTTAGTGTTGATATTGTATTGCAATTGTTTGTTACTGATAATACAAAGTACTGCACGCTTTTGGTGTGTGGGGTTTTTTACCTAGAAAGGTTTTCCCTGCATAAATTTGTGTGTTATGGTATTATTATTTTATGCATATGTTTGAATGTGTTTCATTCACTATAACAGTTTAAGGATTTGTATGAATTTACACTATATCCCCCACATAGATAAGTGTTGGAAGCGTTGTTCTGCAACTTTGCTTCCTTTCAGTTGGTATCAAAGCCTGGCTAGTTTACGTCCTATTGTTGGGTAGCAGGTTTTTTGTACTGATCTTTGTTTGAGTGGGAGTCTTTGCAGAAGTATTTCAAAATCTTGTTGCAAAAAAAAAGATGACAGGCACATCTAGTAGAATCAAGATGAATAAGTTTAATGGCAACAAATTTGAGTTATGGAATTGAAGATGGAGGATATGCTCATGGATAGAGATTTGTGAGCTGCAATATTTGAAACAAAACCAACCAATATGACTTAGGAAGAGTGGGATCTAAAGGATCGAAAAGCCAAGGGTTTGGTTAGACTTTGTTTGGTTGATTTAGTGTTTATGAATGTCTATGAAGAGAAGAGTGAAAAATCTCTTTAGAAGAATCTTGGAGATGTTTATCAGGCTAAATCCCTGGTAAACAAGTTATTCCTATGAAAGAAATTGTATTCTCTAAAAATGGAAGATGGAGGGTCCATTGCAGATCACCTGAATGCATTTAACATGTTGATTACTCAATTGGGTTCTATTGGTGACAAGATTGAATATGAGAATCATTGCATGCTTTTGTTATGTTCTTTTCCAGAATCATGGGATCACCTAGTTATGGCTATTGGAAGTACCACCACTAGTTTCAAAATGGATGATGTGGTTCCATCGCTCTTGTCTAAAGAGATGCAGAGGAAATCTTCTGAGATGGCCAAGGAAGCCCTTACTGTTTGTGGAAGACCTAAAGAGAGGCAATAGAAAGGACAAGAAGTTCATATCAAAATCTTCAAGGAGATCTAAGTCTCCTGGAAAGTCCAAGGAAAAATGTTGGAACTGTGGCAAATCTAGTCATTTTCGTAAAGATTGAAGGAGGAGAAGAAAAAGAAAGGTAAAAAGAACTTCTCTGATTCTGACTCTGATAAATCCTCTCAGGATGATGTAGATGCTTTTGTCGCAACCTTGGCAATACATGCATCAAAAGATGTGTGGTTAATAGACTCAGGTGTTTCTTTCCAAATGACCTCGTATAGGGGTTGGTTCTCAAAGTATAAAGAGTATGATGGTGGGAAGGTGTATTTGGGTGATGACTATCATCTAAAGATTGTTGGTCGTGGAAGAATCAAGATTATATTCCCTAATGGTAGAGTGAAGGGGATTGATGGTGTGTTGCATATCCCAGGTTTGGCACGAAACCTTCTTTATGTGAGTAACTTGATTAATGAGGGTGTGTATGTTGTTTTCTTGAATGGAGGATGTAAGATGACAAGAGGATTTATGGTGTTAGCTAAGGTTGTTTGAATCGACACTCTATATAAGTTGGATGCATGCAATATTTAGTGCAATAGTTCTTCTTATATTCCAAAGAAAAGGTCTTTGGATTCTTCATCCTCGCCATCAAATCTAGTAGTAAAGAAGCCTATTGTTTGTACAGCTGATGGTCGTGCTTTTTGGGTACCTAAGGGTGCAACTGATTTGGAGATGAAGCTTCCAATAGAGAAGACAATGTTATGGCACCAAAGACTCAATCATATTGGTGAGAAGGGTCTTAGAGCCCTGATAAATAAAAGCCTTGTTGAAGGCCTTGATGATTGTAATCTCGAGTTTGACTTTTGTGAACATTGTGTATATAGTAAACAAAACAATGTTTCTTTTTATTCCAATTCTCATAAGTCTTCTGGGGTTTTGGACTATATTCATGTAGATGTGTTTGGTCCTGTGAATGTTCCTTTGTTAAGAAAATTTGTATATTTTGTGTCTTTCATAGATTATTACAATAGAAGGACATTTGTTTATTTCCTCAGGAGTAAATCTAAAGTCTTTAATCGGTTTAGGGAGTTTAAAGCTTTGGTTGTGAATCAGACTGATAGAAATATTAAATGTTTGAGGACTAACAATGATGGTGAGTTTTATTTGGCATCTAATTTGATAGGTTATGTAAGCATGGGATTGAGAAGCATAGGACAACTCCATACACCCCACAGCAAAATGGAGTTGTAAAGAGGATGAATAGGATGTTAATGGAGAGGGCTAGGAGTATGCTTAGTGGTGTTGTTCTTGAGCAAAAGTTTTGAGCTGAAGTTGTAGCCACCGCATGTTATCTGATCAACAAATCTCCTACATCAGCTCTTGCTAAAAAGACACCCATGGAGGCATGGTCTTGTAAGAAGCCTTCAATGAGACATCTCAAAGTTTTTAGTTGTGAAGCTTATGCTCATGTTTTTAGTGTAAAGAGGTCTAAGCTGGAGAAAAAGGCAGTTAAGTGTATCCTCATTGGCTATGTTGTCAGTGTGAAGGGGTACAAGATTTGGGATCTAGTGACCGAGAAGGTTCTCCATAGAAAAAGTGTAATATTTAGGGAGTTGAAACCTTCCACGGTTGAGTTGCAGCTAGACAAAGAGGAGAAGCAGAAGGAGGTAGTTCAAATTCCACTTACTCCAATGAAAAGCACAAACTATGTACTCCTGTTGGACCTAGTGATGAGGAGAGCCCTAGCAACTCTGAAAGTTTTGAAGAAGAGGAACCTCAACCTTAGCAATTCAGGAGGTCTACACGTGAGAGGCAGCCACCAGAGAGGTTTGATTATTCACTAGAAATATTTGGTTATTCATTGTGGATTCTAGTTGTGTTTTTGCTTTGATTGCTAACACTGATGAGCCTAGGATTGTTAGAGAGGCTATGGACCATATGAGTGAAGCAGATTCCTGTCCATGAAAGCCAAGGATGAAGAAATGGTTGCTTTGAAGAAAAATAATACATGGGATCTGGTACCTTTGCCTAAAGGACACAAACTTGTTGGATGTAAATGGGTGTTCAAGATGAAATTTGGTCTTGATGGTAGTGTTGAAAAATGCAAGGCATGGTTGGTCACAAAGGGGTATTCTCTAGTGGAGGGAATTGACTATGGTGAGATATTCTCTCATGTTGTGAAGTTGACATCTATTTGGTTCCTGTTATCACTTGCAATAGCACGTGATCTAGAAGTAGAATAGATGGATGTGAAGAAAGTGTTCCTTCATGGTGATTTGGAGGAAAAGATGATCTATATGTCACAACCAGAGCATTTCATGGTAAAAGGTAAATAAATTTCGGTTTGCATGTTGAAGAATTCTTTATATGGTCTTAAGCAATCTCCTAGAATGTGGTACTGGAAATTTGACACCTTTGTGTTGTCTTTGGGATTTCTAAGATCTAAATCTAAACATTGCGTATATTAAAAATCTGATAATGGTCGCATTCTCATAATTACATTGTACGTAGATGATATGTTTTTTTTGGGAATGGCATAAGTTTGATTTCATATCTAAAGTCTCAGTTATCAGCATAGTTCGAGATGAAGGATTTAGGTGCAGCAAGGTATATTATGGGGATGGAGATCATAAGAGATAGAGCTAGTAGAAAGCTTTGGTTAAGCTAGAGAAACTATGTGAATTCAGTGTTGGAGAGATTCAGCATGGCAACTTGCAAGTAGTTAGTTGTTCTAGTGATGCAAGGGACGAAGCTTTCTGTGGAGGATTGTCCAAAATCTCCTACTTAGATGGAGAACATGACTAGAGTATCATATGAGAGTGTTGGCAGTTTGATGTATGCAATGGTTTGTACGAGGCCAAACATTTCCCAAGCAATGGGAGTTCTTAGTCAGTTTATGGCTAATCCTAGATGGGTACATTGGGATGCAATAAAGAGAGTGTTTAGATATCTTTGGGGTACTTCCAAGTCCTCTTTATGTTATAATGGTTATCCTACTAGTTCTCAGCATTCTGTAAGTATTCGTGGATATGTGGATTCAGATTGGGTAGGTGGCATTGACAGCAGAAGATCCACCAGTGGATATGTGTTCACGATGAATGGTGGTTCTTGTACAAAAGGGGGATTCGCTACTCACGATTTTTCTTTGTTCAGCGAGCCTCACGAGGTGAACTACCCTAATCTACCTCAAGATCAACAATGAGAGTTTTAGAATCCGAAAGCGCAGGTCACAAAGATCTTTTGGACAAATTGACAAGCTCTCAACCAAAGGACATCAGCGAGGGACACGAACAACAGTGTGGCATGTTGGTGTCCCAAAGGTGCATTAGCATTTTGTACGGACCAGAGAATGAGTTTATCACAAAAAATGCTTAAATGACTAATATCTATTTGATTGCTAAGAATTTATAGAATGCGATAAAGTAGTAGAATATAATAGAACTAAAATAGAGTGAAGAGGAAATAACAAAGATAAGGAGAAGAAAAGAAATACTTACAACCATGCAAGTGATGAGGCTTCTAGCATGTGAATGTCTTCAAAACCTGCATGCGCAATATCTAGAGAGAATGTTGGGGTTGTATAGGGGTTTTCCTCAGTCAAACCCCCATTTTGGTGTTCCCACGGTTCCATGGATAGCAAAGAAGATAGGGAGAGAGAGAAATGGAAAAAGCATGTGGTGAAAGAAAAATCGGCTCAAGAGTAGAACTTGCACCACCAAATAAGCGTGTGATAAAAGCAAACCCCGCTTGAGGAGGAGAACCCGTATCACAAAAGAGGTGATAAAAGTAGACCCCACTCGAGGAGGAGAACCCGTATCACCAAGTAAGTATGTAAATGATAGGGAGATATGAAATCTCAAGATGATCACAAGTGCAAAGCAAAGGGGATAGAGCTACAAGGAGTGTTGTAGAGAGAGCTTGAGAGAGCTTGAAGCTACCACAACAAGTTGTATGAAGTTGTGCAAGCAAAATATCAAGAGTAAGAAAGGAGAAGAAGGTAGGAGCTAAAGCTAGGAAGATTCAGAAGACCAAATGGATGGAAAGAATGGATTAAAATGGAAGAAAAGAAGCTTCCAAGGTGGTTACAGGGAATCTTGAGCCATTTCCACTGAAAAACTTAGCTGACAAGTGGAAAAAATGCTCAAAAATAATCGTTTGAGCGTTGACACGTCACGGGATGCTAGCACAGTGCGCAGACATTCATGTGGCATGCAAGTGTCTGAACACGTCACGCTACAAAATGACGAGAACAAGAAAATCCCAAGGTTCGAGTAAAGCTAATGCATGAAGGGTAGCTACTGAAAAGGGGTGTCGGAGCATGCTAAGAAGGAAAAAGGTTAATGCAAGGGCTAAAATGAGCCTCCTCAAGATGCTAAGGGAATGGACATTAAAGTGGGTGCAAGAATGTATGTGAAATTGCGGGGGGTGCAATTTTACGATCATACATTTCTCCCCCACTTTAGCGGGCATATGAATCTACATTAATATGCACACTAAAGGTAATCTACTAAACACAAATAACATCATATGCCAAAAGGATACTGTAGAGGAAGCAAATAACCCTTCAAACCAAAGACGCATGCCCCTAGTCTGATGATTTGCAAAACCAACACATTAGGCAAGAAGAACCTGCACCAGATAGTAATGTTAGAACATAAAAAGCTACAGGGTTCGAATCAGCAAAGTAAAGAGACCTCGATGTAGAAGGTCATCTCAATACTATGCATCATCCCCAAATTAAGAAATTACGCATAGAATAATTCTAAGGTGAAGAGAGGAAGGGCATATACTCAGGATGAAGAAGATGTAGATCTTCGATCCAGTATATGCAAGTTGAGAAGAGACAGATAAAAATGAAATGAATGCAAGAGTGATAAAAGCAATCCCCACTCGAGGAGGAAAACCTGTATCACAAAATATAGGTGATAAAAGCAATCCCCACTCAAGGAGGAAAACCAATATCACCAAAGATAGGTGATAAAAGCAATCCCCACTCAAGGAGGAAAACCTGTATCACAAAATATAGGTGATAAAAGCAATCCCCACTCAAGGAGGAAAATCCATATCACCAAAGACAGGTGATAAAAGCAATCCCCACTCAAGGAGGAAAACCTGTATCACCCAAGAAGAATGTAAAGGAGCTCTACAGGTTCTCGGTCCTATAGAGCAAGTAAGCAGATAGTCATGCAGACCATCATCAAGTTGGAATACTTTCAAAGGGGTCCCTCAGTCAAAAGAAGAGGGGTCCACTCAAGGGACGTGATGTTTGAGAAGCAAGGTCTAGTCAGGCTACCCCCAAGCTAGACGCAAATGATTTTAATCAAGAGAAAAGCTTTCAAAGGGGCTCCCTCAAGAACCCTTCAAAAGGAAGAGGGGGTCCACTCAAGGGATGCTTCATTTGAAAGATAGGGAGAAGAGAGGGGGTCCTTAAGAAGGGCATGCGTCTCCAAGATGAGTTATCTCTACCCCCAACATACAGGGGAGGAGAATCATGCAAACATACAAGATAGGGGTAAACCTCGATATCACTTGTCATGCAAAGTAAAGCGCAGGTGCATCAATCAAACAGGAGTTTGATGGCACCTGAATCATGAAGTTATTGTATTTTATCTTTTAAGGCCTTACATTCACTAGTGGAATGGCCAAGCACTCCATGGTATGTGCAGAAATAATTTTTTCCTTTACCATGATTATGAAATTTCTTACATGTAGGAGAAGATTGATCAAGCGGGCTTTTAGAAGCCGCAACAAAATATGCTCTCAATCAGATAGAGGATGAGGAGCAAGAAGCAAGCCTTTCTCTTGTGGAGAAAGGTTTGACTTCTCACAAGAAGAAGAAGAAGAAGGCATGAAGATAGAAGACAATGGAGGAAGAATATTTTCAACAAAACGAGGTTGAGAAGAATTCTTGTCACTCATCCATGGCTTCCATTTAGATTGTTCCTTCGAGCAACCAAGTCCCAAAGTACACTTACAGGATGCAAATAGTATAGGGACCTGAATGCCTTGTTCGTTAAGCCCACAACCTTTACACTCAACCATATTTAGAGACAAGCTTAAAGTTGAGGCCATCACGTGTTTGCAAGTCCTTAAAAGAAGGAGGATCCTCATAAAGAGCATTGTCTCAACAACAGGGACCACACTCCTCTATTGGATCACCTTCATCCTCTTTAACAGGACTTTCAACATTATCCTCTTTAGCAGAAGCATAATCCTCTTCCTCAAATGGAGGATCAACATTAAGAACATTACAATTATTACTCACACTACATCGTGATACATAAGGATAATCATCCTTAACAACAGGTGTGGATGATGTCATCGGAAGGTCTAAGTGGATCGGGTCAACTTTATATTCTTGAATGAAGGAATCTGTAAAGTCTAGAGAATCCCAATCATCACCAAGATATGCATTATTTTGAGAGGAAGTAGAAGGAGCACACTTAGGACTCCTTGCTTCAGAAGGATCTTCTTTAGGTACATTTATCTCAAGAGCATCCTTTGTGGTAGGTACTACTAGACTAAACATTGACACATTGGAAGACATTGAAGGAATAAGAGTAGGCACAACTGAGGCTTGACCAACAGCTTCCATCTCACATAAGTGCATAGCCTCACAGTCAGCTTTGACTGTGACTACTTTATTATTAGCAATGAACTTAATAGACTTATGCAAGGTAGACGGGACCGCACCCATAGCATGAATCTACGATCTACCAAGAAGAAGGTTATATGGTAATTTATCTAACATATCATATACAAGGGTAGATGTACAGTAATGGGTCCCAAATTCAAAGGCAAGACTATCGTTCCCAGGGCATGTCGACCAACATTATTGAATCCACGAATAACAACAAAAGAAGTATTAATAGAATATGAGTCAATATTAATCTTAGGCAATAGATCAATTGTACATAAGTTGAGCATTGAACCAGTTTCAACAAGAGTATGTCTAATACCAATCTTATTAATGTTGACTATAATCATTAGAGGTTCTACTTGCTTCTGTACTTCTAGAGGCGGGAGCTCTTGTAGATAGAACGTGATATTCGGCGAATCTGCACGGATATACGTCATCAACACATCAGCATTTGTTGGCCTAGAAAAAGAAGGCAAGAGGATCTTTTGCAAGGCTTCCTGAAGCATACCTTGATAAACTGGAGTAGACTGAAGCAAGTCCCACAGTGAGATATTATCTGGAGGAACCCAAGGTTGCTCGATAAGATTACAATCAAAGATATCAAGTTTCCACAATCCATAATTATGAATCAATTTTGCTTTTGGTTTTGATTGTGTTTGAGTTTTTTGTCATCAACGTTTCGGATCACACTCCATGATCCATCATTAGGATGAGAGAGAGCATAAGGAAGAGAGATGAATTGTTGCAGACCCAAACCACCTAAAAAGGAGAGAAGTTACACACAAATCAAGGAAAAGAAATAATTAAGCAATCACTGGGTGCCTTAGTCATAGGTTTAGATGCTTGAAGAAGACTTGGTTGTTTATTTGTTCTATTCTCATAAGTATGGGCTACTACTCTATAAGAGTGAGCCATAGGAATATTAGGAGGGCCACTATCAAATGGAACACTATTAATAGAACAAACCCTTTTAGGAGGACTAGCTGGAGTCACATAAATGACCGGTCTCTTAGGCCTTTGAGGGGCAGCAAAGACATGGATTACATTTACTGAATCATCACAACTAGTAGAATAATTATTTGAAGACATTCTCAAAATCAATCCAAATAGGATCAAATGTGGAATAATTATTCGAAAAAGCATTCTCAACATCGATCCAGGGAGAATCAGATGTGGAAGGAGGTTCATCATTTGCTAATGCATCATCTCTAGAAGAGAGTGAATCAAAACAAAGATGAGCTTCATCATTCACTAATGCAATGTCTCTAGAGGAGAGTCCATCGGAATGAGGAAGGGAGTTGTCATTCACAAACACGTCATTCACAAATGCATCATCTCTAGAAGAGAATGCATTGGAATGAAGGGTAGATTCATCATTCCCAAATTCATCATCTCTAGAAGAGAGTGCATTGGAATGAATAGAAGGTAGAGAAATGTTAAGAAAGGTATCAATGATTTCATCTTCTTGCAACAAAATATCCTCTAAAGTGAGGATTTTTTGTGAGAAGGATCAAAGACACCAAGTGACATGGGAAAATCCAAGTCACCATCACATGCATGAAATGGAATATCATTAGCGTTTTGAACAAAATTAGTTACTAAACTAATAAAAGAAGATATTAAACCCATTAAGATTTTTTTGGTATTTTCTATGTTCTAGTAATTCACATTTTCAGAGGTCTTCAAAGCATAATTTGAGGTCGGAACTTGTGTTGGTCCCTAAAATTCAACTGCACTGAGTCAAAAGTTATGACCCCAACAAGTAAGGGTAAATAAATTCCTAATTTTTTTGGAATATTTTCTCTTCACGTCGGGTTCACCAAAATGTAGAAGAGGGGGATTTTCTACTCATGAGTTCTCTTCGTTCAAAGATCCTCACAGGGTGAACTGCCCTAATCTACCTCAAGAACAGTAACGAGAGTTTTAGAATCCAAAAGAGCAGGTTACAAAGATCTTCTAGAAAAACTGACAAGCTCTTAGCCAAAGGACATCAGCGCGGGATAC
This sequence comes from Sequoia sempervirens, assembly GCA_007258455.2. NCBI lineage: Eukaryota > Viridiplantae > Streptophyta > Pinopsida > Cupressales > Cupressaceae > Sequoia > Sequoia sempervirens. The sequence goes on from VDFB02256132.1 coordinate 39,780,103, forward strand.
AGACGACAGCGCGGCACGGTGGCATCCCAAAGGCGTAATGGCATCTCATACTGACTAGAGAACAAGTTTATCACAGAAAATGCTTAAATGACTACTAACTATCTAATTGCTAAGAATTTACAGAATGCGATAAAGTAGTAGAATATAATAGAACTAAAATAGAGTGAAGAGGAAATAACAAAGATAAGGAGAAGAAAAGAAATACTTACAACCATGCAAGTGATGAGGCTTCTAGCACGTGAATGTCTTCAAAACCTGCATGTGCAATAACTGGAGAGAATGTTGGGGCTGTATAGGGGTTTGCCTCAGTCAAACCCCCATTTTGGTGTTCCCACCTCCACAGACAACCAAGAAGATAGAGAGAGAGAGAGAAATGGAAAAAGAATGTGGTGAAAGCAAAAACCACTCAAGAGTAGAACCCACACCGTCAAGTAAGTGTGTGATAAAAGCAAATCCTACTCGAGGAAGAGAACCTGTATCACAAAAGAGGTGATAAAAGAAAACCCCGCTCAAGGAGGAGAACCTGTATCACCAAGTAAGTATGCAAATGATAGGGAGATATGAAATCTCAAGATGCTCACAAGTGCAAAGCAAAGGGGATAGAGCTACAAGGAGTGTTGTAGAGAGAGCTTGAGAGAGCTTGAAGCTGCTACAACAAGTTGTATGAAGTTGTGCAAGCAAAATAGTAAAAGTAAAAAAGGAGAAGGTAGGAGCTAAAGCTAGGAAGATTTAGAAGACCAAATGGATGGAAAGAATGGATTAAAATGGAAGAAAAGAAGCTTCTCGAGCGGTTACAAGGAATCTCAAGCCATTTCGACTAACAAACTTAGCTGATAAGTGGAAAACATGCTCGGAAACAGTCATTTGAGTGTTGACATGTCATGGGACACTAGTGCAGCGCACTAGTGTCCAGACACGTCACGCTATAAAACAAGAACAAGAAAAGCCCAAGGTTCGATGTAAAGTTGATACACAAAGGGTAGCTACTAAAAAGGGGTGTTGGAGCATCCTAAGAAGGAAAAAGGTTGATGTAGGGGCTAAAATAAGCCTACTCAAGATGCTAAGGGAATGGACACTAAAGCGGGTGCAAGAATGTATGTGAAATTGTAGGGGGTGTATTTTTACGATCATACAATGCTATAAGCCAGATGAGTAATAGGTTGGATGTAGTCACTCTGTTCACGATAAAATAAAAGTACATGGTAGCTACTCATGCTTGCAAGGAAGTCATTTGGCTTAAGAGGTTGTGTTCGGATATTGGTTTTGATGCAAGATAGATTACTATCTATTGCAATAGTCAGAGTGCCATTTGCTTCGCAAAGAATCCCACTTTCCATGCTAGAACAAAGCACATTGATGTTCATTTTCATTTTGTTCGTGATATGGTAGAAGATGGAAAGGTGATATTGGAGAAGGTTGACACTTTGAGAAATGTTGTAGATGCACTAACAAAGCTAGTGAGCATAGATAAGCTTAGATGGTGTGTTATTTCCATGGGCCTTGGGGCCCTGAGCAATTGATTACAGATGACTTCATGACAGGTCTTTGACAAGTGGGAGATTGTTGAGATAAGTGTGTCTCAACCTGTTTTCAACGGTGGATGACTAATTGATCACATGAAGGAGTTTAGCATGCAATGCAATGCATGTACGCAATTAGCGATGGATTTATTCATAGAGGTGGTTGCATTGTTTGTAACTACCAGAAATAATAAATAGAATCCATGTTACAATGCAATTATCTTCATGCAGACATGCTACTTGAGTGGTGATTGTTATATCTTCGCCAGTTGCTACATTCAGTTTTGGCTCAACTTTACACTCTAGTTTTGCAACAAATATTGCATGTGATGAAGCCTTTTATTCATTGTTGCTGTTAATTATTATATATTATATGCCTTAGAGTATTGAGGAGATTGAAAATTGATAATTTCTGAGACACGATTATGCTACCAACATAATCCCAGTTTTTGGTTAAGATTGGTGAACACCTGGAGAAGCTTAGTGTTGATATTGTATTGTAATTGTTTGTTACTGATAATACAAAGTACTATGCTTTTGGTGTGTGGGGTTTTTTACCTAGAAAGGTTTTCCCCACATAAATTTGTGTGTTATGGTATTATTATTTTATGCATATGTTTGAATGTGTTTCATTCACTGTAACAGTTTAAGGATTTGTATGAATTTGCACTATATCCCCCACATATATTAGTGTTGGAAGAGTTGTTCCGCAAATTTTCTTCCTTTCACTTGTTGATTGGAAATTCCTTCGCTTGGACACTACTCTCCTCCAAGATTTGCTTTGACTCTGACGTCTTTAGAACAACTACAATTTCACTTATGCAGTTATTTTCTTTTTCTTTTGAAGGTTACGATCACTTGTTTAGATAGTGACTAGGTAGAACCTTATTTCCACGATCTCTTTGGACAACATAAAATTATTGTGGCACTCCCTCTAGCTTCAATACAACTGTGAACTTGACTAGTCGCCTTTCTTAAATACTAGAACTTCAATGATTCCTTTGGATAGCAACTAGATTTTTCTTCTCTTGGTAGCAATTGATCTTCTGAGAATCTCAATATCAACTCTTTTTTAATCTTTAGATTCTTTTGCAAGCAAAACCATCTCTTACTATCCCTTGATTCTTCCTAATAAACATTGGCTTTGATACCAATTTGAAGGTAGAGCACAAAACATACAAACTAGAAAACATAGAACATACAATTAGAGCATTGAGAAAATCATTCATTACTTTAAATTTATAGGAGAATACATATTAAATGTTGGTTTTACAGTAGCTAAGTGTTATCTCCAGCATTTATCATGGGCAAGTGAAGGAAGGCAACGTGAATGGCATGGGGTGGTTGAAGATGGCAAAAGATGATGCTTAGTTAGCTTGGACAGCTAGAGTCAGCTGGTCTGTGCTAACAAACTTATAATTAATTTAAACTTATTCCAACATAATGGTGATCCCCTTATTAATGGAGTATTTGTTAATCAGAAAGAAGAATATGTGATTCGATGGAACCCTCACTCATAATTCTGGTGGAAGTTAAATTTCGATGAAGGTTTTCAGAGAAACTTGGATCAAGTTGGGATTGGTTTTATTCTGTGCACTTAAAAAGGTGTAATGATCAAAGGATGATCATTGCATTTGAGAAGAATTAATGAAGTTGAGTGGGAGGTTATTAGTGGAGGCCTATTTTTGGCCTACTTAGAAGATAAAAAAAATTATTTATGGAGGGTGATTTCCCAATTGTTATCAATGAGTCCTGGAAA
>VDFB02256132.1:39783481-39837298 GCA_007258455.2 Sequoia sempervirens
AGAAATAATTAAGCAATCACTGGGTGCCTTAGTCATAGGTTTAGATGCTTGAAGAAGACTTGGTTGTTTATTTGTTATATTCTCATAAGTATGGGCTACTACTCTATAAGAGTGAGCCATAGGAATATTAGGAGGGCCACTATCAAATGGAACACTATTAATAGAACAAACCCTTTTAGGAGGACTAGCTGGAGTCACATAAATGACCGGTCTCTTAGGCCTTTGAGGGGCAGCAAAGACATGGATTACATTTACTGAATCATCACAACTAGTAGAATAATTATTTGAAGACATTCTCAAAATCAATCCAAATAGGATCAAATGTGGAATAATTATTCGAAAAAACATTCTCAACATCGATCCAGGGAGAATCAGATGTGGAAGGAGGTTCATCATTTGCTAATGCATCATCTCTAGAAGAGAGTGAATCAAAACAAAGATGAGCTTCATCATTCACTAATGCAATGTCTCTAGAGGAGAGTCCATCGGAATGAGGAAGGGAGTTGTCATTCACAAACACGTCATTCACAAATGCATCATCTCTAGAAGAGAATGCATTGGAATGAAGGGTAGATTCATCATTCCCAAATTCATCATCTCTAGAAGAGAGTGCATTGGAATGAATAGAAGGTAGAGAAATGTTAAGAAAGGTATCAATGATTTCATCTTCTTGCAACAAAATATCCTCTAAAGTGAGGATTTTTTGTGAGAAGGATCAAAGACACCAAGTGACATGGGAAAATCAAAGTCACCATCACATGCATGAAATGGAATATCATTAGCATTTTGAACAAAATTAGTTACTAAACTAATAAAAGAAGATATTAAACCCATTAAGATTTTTTTGGTATTTTCTATGTTCTAGTAATTCATATTTTTAGAGGTCTTCAAAGCATAATTTGAGGTCGGAACTTGTGTTGGTCCCTAAAATTCAACTGCACTGAGTCAAAAGTTATGACCCCAACAAGTAAGGGTAAATAAATTCCTAATTTTTTTGGAATATTTTCTCTTCACGTCGGGTTCACCAAAATGTAGAAGAGGGGGATTTGCTACTCATGAGTTCTCTTCGTTCAAAGATCCTCATAGGGTGAACTGCCCTAATCTACCTCAAGAACAGTAACGAGAGTTTTAGAATCCAAAAGAGCAGGTTACAAAGATCTTCTAGAAAAACTGACAAGCTCTTAGCCAAAGGACATCAGCGCGGGATACAGACGACAGCGCGGCACGGTGGCATCCCAAAGGCGTAATGGCATCTCATACTGACTAGAGAACAAGTTTATCATAGAAAATGCTTAAATGACTACTAACTATCTGATTGCTAAGAATTTACAGAATGCGATAAAGTAGTAGAATATAATAGAACTAAAATAGAGTGAAGAGGAAATAACAAAGATAAGGAGAAGAAAAGAAATACTTACAACCATGCAAGTGATGAGGCTTCTAGCACGTGAATGTCTTCAAAACCTGCATGTGCAATATCTGGAGAGAATGTTGGGGCTGTATAGGGGTTTGCCTCAGTCAAACCCCCATTTTGGTGTTCCCACCTCCACAGACAACCAAGAAGATAGAGAGAGAGAGAGAGAGAAATGGAAAAAGCGTGTGGTGAAAGCAAAAACCACTCAAGAGTAGAACCCACACCGTCAAGTAAGTGTGTGATAAAAGCAAATCCTACTCGAGGAAGAGAACCCGTATCACAAAAGAGGTGATAAAAGAAAACCCCGCTCAAGGAGGAGAACCTGTATCACCAAGTAAGTATGCAAATGATAGGGAGATATGAAATCTCAAGATGCTCACAAGTGCAAAGCAAAGGGGATAGAGCTACAAGGAGTGTTGTAGAGAGAGCTTGAGAGAGCTTGAAGCTGCTACAACAAGTTGTATGAAGTTGTGCAAGCAAAATAGTAAAAGTAAAAAAGGAGAAGGTAGGAGCTAAAGCTAGGAAGATTCAGAAGACCAAATGGATGGAAAGAATGGATTAAAATGGAAGAAAAGAAGCTTCTCGAGCGGTTACAAGGAATCTCGAGCCATTTCGACTAACAAACTTAGCTGATAAGTGGAAAACATGCTCGGAAATAGTCATTTGAGTGTTGACATGTCATGGGACGCTAGTGCAGCGCACTAGTGTCTAGACACGTCACGCTATAAAATAAGAACAAGAAAAGCCCAAGGTTCGATGTAAAGCTGATACACAAAGGGTAGCTACTGAAAAGGGGTGTTGGAGCATCCTAAGAAGGAAAAAGGTTGATGTAGGGGCTAAAATAAGCCTACTCAAGATGCTAAGGGAATGGACACTAAAGCGGGCGCAAGAATGTATGTGAAATTGTAGGGGGTGTATTTTTACGATCATACAATGCTATAAGCCGGATGAGTAATAGGTAGGCTGTAGTCACTTTGTTCACAACAAAAGAAAAGTACATGGCAGCTACTCATGCTTGCAAGGAAGTCATTTGGCTTAAGAGGTTGTGTTCGGATATTGGTTTTGATGCAAGATAGATTACTATCTGTTGCAATAGTCAGAGTGCCATTTGCTTAGCAAAGAATCCCACTTTCCATGCTAGAACAAAGCACATTGATGTTCATTTTCATTTTGTTCGTGATATGGTAGAAGATGGAAAGGTGATATTGGAGAAGGTTGACACTTTGAGAAATGTTGTAGATGCACTAACAAAGCTAGTGAGCATAGATAAGCTTAGATGGTGTGTTATTTCCATGGGCCTTGGGGCCCTGAGCAATTGATTACAGATGACTTCATGACAGGTCTTTGACAAGTGGGAGATTGTTGAGATAAGTGTGTCTCAACCTGTTTTCAACGGTGGATGACTAATTGATCACATGAAGGAGTTTAGCATGCAATGCAATGCATGTACGCAATTAGCGATGGATCTATTCATAGAGGTGGTTGCATTATTTGTAACTACCAGAAATAATAAATAGAATCCATGTTACAACGCAATTATCTTCATGCAGACATGCTACTTGAGTGGTGATTGTTATATCTTCGCTAGTTGCTACATTCAGTTTTGGCTCAACTTTACACTCCAGTTTTGCAACAAATATTGCATGTGATGAAGCCTTTTATTCATTGTTGTTGTTAATTATTATATATTATATGCCTTAGAGTATTGAGGAGATTGAAAATTGATAATTTCTAAGACACTATTATGCTACCAACATAATCCCAATTTTTGGTTAAGATTGGTGAACACCTGGAGAAGCTTAGTGTTGATATTGTATTGTAATTGTTTGTTACTGATAATACAAAGTACTATGCTTTTTGTGTGTGGGGTTTTTTACCTAGAAAGGTTTTCCCCACATAAATTTGTGTGTTATGGTATTATTATTTTATGCATATGTTTGAATGTGTTTCATTCACTGTAACAGTTTAAGGATTTGTATGAATTTGCACTATATCCCCCACATATATTAGTGTTGGAAGAGTTGTTCTGCAAATTTTCTTCCTTTCACTTGTTGATTGGAAATTCCTTCGCTTGGACACTACTCTCCTCCAAGATTTGCTTTGACTCTGACGTCTTTAGAACAACTACAATTTCACTTATGCAGTTATTTTCTTTTGCTTTTGAAGGTTATGATCACTTGTTTAGATAGTGACTAGGTAGAACCTTATTTCCACGATCTCTTTGGACAACATAAAATTATTGTGGCACTCCCTCTAGCTTCAATACAACTGTGAACTTGACTAGTCGCCTTTCTTAAATACTAGAACTTCAATGATTCCTTTGGGTAGCAACTAGATTTTTCTTCTCTTGGTAGCAATTGATCTTTTGAGAATCTCAATATCAACTCTTTTTTAATCTTTAGATTCTTTTGCAAGCACAACCATCTCTTACTATCCCTTGATTCTTCCTAATAAACATTGGCTTTGATACCAATTTGAAGGTAGAGCACAAAACATACAAACTAGAAAACATAGAACATACAATTAGAGCATTGAGAAAATCATTCATTACTTTAAATTTATAGGAGAATACATATTAAATGTTGGTTTTACAGTAGCTAAGTGTTATCTCCAGCATTTATCATGGGCAAGTGAAGGAGGGCAACGTGAATGGCATGGGGTGGTTGAAGATGGCAAAAGATGATGCTTAGTTAGCTTGGACAGCTAGAGTCAGCTGGTCTGTGCTAACAAACTTCTAATTAATTTAAACTTATTCCAACATAATGGTGATCCCCTTATTAATGGAGTATTTGTTAATGAGAAAGAAGAATATGTGATTTGATGGAACCCTCACTCATAATTCTGGTGGAAGTTAAATTTCGATGAAGGTTTTCAGAGAAACTTGGATCAAGTTGGGATTGGTTTTATTCTGTGCACTTAAAAAGGTGTAATGATCAAAGGATGATCATTGCATTTGAGAAGAATTAATGAATTTGAGTGGGAGGTTATTAGTGGAGGCCTATTTTTGGCCTACTTAGAAGATAAAAAAAATTATTTATGGAGGGTGATTTCCCAATTGTTATCAATGAGTCCTGGAAAGTGAGTTGTAAACTTTGAAGCTTCTCAAAGAAGCTATCTAGTTATGTCGTACGGTTAAAATATTATTTTTATGCATTTCTTCCTAGAGAATATTAATTTAATGGCATCGATCTCCCCTACTTCTCTTCATTGATTAGTAAGAATATCGATGAATAGAATGGTCTAAATGAAGTCCTTTTAGAGGACAGGCCTCCTTGAGTGATTGGCATTTATTATTTGTCGTGTTGATTAAATATTTGAGTTGGTTTTATTCATGTTAGGATGGATTCACCATTATATTTGGAGTGGAATGGGTAGTCAAATATGTGAGGAGTCTATATAGGGTGGTTTCTTCTATTGATAGACTAGTTTTCTTTTTTATTCATTAGATTGTGGTCGTTTGATGTGATGTTGTTATAAGAGAGTGAGTTCTTATTAGGTGTTGGCTTTATGGTGCATAATAATATAGGATGCAACCACAACCCTTTAATACATGCCCTTTTCTTAGATCATCTTTGAAAGATATTTCATTGTATTAACATGAATTTTCTTAATTTCATGAAAAATGCAATTGACAAGATATGTGGGATACTAGGAAGCCAACTCAAAGGTGTGTAGCTAGGTGGGGATATTCTTTCTCACTCCTAATAATGTGTTGATGTAAAGGTTAAGGGAGGAAGAGAAGGAGATTGGGTAGGGTGGTGTGGTGCTAGTTTCTATGGAATGATATTTTTCAACTATGAAGGAGGATATTTGTAATCTATCACAAGATTTGAATCCTCTCTTGGAAAATTGCCAGGATGTGTGCATTGTGTTTTATAACTTGTTGGTGTCTATAATACCTAAAGCTACATGCTCCAGACATTAACATAGTAAAAAAATAAAATGCAACACAAGACAACTAGGGTATGACACTATCAAGTTGTAATACATGTCAACATGCAACTAAGGTGGCGTGACACACAACCACACACCGTGCACGGTACATCACCATTTCTCCAAGCAAAGAGGAACAAGTGGAAGATTTACAACACATGGGTATGATGAGGGAACTATCTATGTTGAATACATTCCACACATACTTGACAACCATTATGACACCTAAGGAGAACCCAACCAAGAGACAGTATTACTAGGGGATGGAACATCTCTGCTAAACAAGATGACCATCATTTCCCAACACAAAACTTACTTACTCACCCCAAAAGTGGGATGTCTCCCAACAAGGACCTAACATAAGGCTTAATCATTCCCAAAATTCTACAACCGTAAGAGGTACAATCCCTCCTTTATTAGAAATGAAAAGTTGCATCCATGCAAAGGCACACTTCTTGATGTAAAAAATGACATTAAATTTTCAAATGAGGACACTTTTCCATGAGACAATAACATGGGAAGACTCACAAAACCAAGGGGAAAAACTTTTGTATACATTTTTTCTTGGAAAAAGCCTAGAAATACTCACTATCCAATGAACAAATGGACAATAATGTGTCAAAGGACTATAGCATGCAAAAATGACACTATTGCACTAGAGGGACACTAACATGAATCCATAGGTGGCCTAGGAATGCATCAAAGTCATGGAACTATACATGTGTCCTAGAAAAGCATTGATTCCCAAATTTACACTATAGTTTAGTTTTTGTGCTAGTGTCATGTTCTTGCATTTTAGTCCTACCAAGAGAGTGAATGGCTTATTATTTCTAGGTCTAGAACTTAGGTACAATGCTCAAGACCCATCAAATAGGATATAACACACAAAAAAACTCAAAATGAAAAAAATGGATAGGAGACCTTAGGGGACACCACCTCAATCTCCAAAATTAAGGAGACATCTCCCAAGAATTGGAAATTGATCATAGGTTGTCATTGATGTCAAACTGATGTCAACAGGTTATTTTTGCTGATAGTGGTTACGAAAGGGTGTCAAGGATATAAAATGTGAAGGATGTCAAAGATGTAGAAGATTGTAGGAGTACTAGAATTGTCATTTATCTTAAGGTTCTAGAAGCATGTTGTTTGTCAATGTGTAGAAAGTCAAGTTGATTCAAGTATCATAGAGCAAGTTTTTGTTGAGGCGTGACTTCCTTCATATAGTTAATGTATTTATTATACCATGTTGGGTATGAAGTTAGCATGAGTGTGGTGGTCTAGAAGGATATCTTTTGGGAAGAGAGATTTATTAATATGGTTCGAATTTCTTTCATAAATGTAGTGTTGCTCTGTGGTTTGGAAGGAGAGTATGCCTACACTAGTTCTATTAGTTTCTTTAGTTTTTGGTACCATAGCTCAATGTGCAAGGAATTTGAAGTATCAGAAGATTGTTCAATCTATTTAAAGTTTGAGGCATGTGCGGTAATGGCTTGAAGCGTGCAAAATTCAAATCATGTGTGTGGAGTGAGGATAGGACATACATTTAAGGTTCCTATGGAGGTGCAAGGGGTAAAGTTCTTTTGGTAGTAATAATTTGTGTTTTTACCATGGAAATACACATTTCATGTTATTTGAATTTAGTTCCACCCTATGTCATATGGGTTTGTGTAGATCCCTAGCCGACATGGAAGAGTGTTAATGTAATTTCAAGTATATATTTCAAATGTTCAAATGCATTATAAGTAGATGTACAAGTGTGTTGTATGTAAGTGTAATTATGTGACAAAAGTGTGAAGAAAATAGGGAGCACCAATATCAGAGGGTCATTCTTGATGTGAGAGAGTGTATGTTGTGTCTTTGGTGTATATTAGGTGTTTATCATAGTTAAATTTCAAATCTACCATTATTTTTGCATTCTAGTAGGATTGGTGTTCTACCTATTGTATTGATTTGGCTCTCTAGTAGGTTGGTGCCTACAAACTCATTTGGGGATTGGTATCTCTGGTAGGTTGGTTCCTACATCACATTGTGAAATTCACTTATTATATTCCTACTTGTGAGATTTCTCACCGTGGTTTTTCCCATCTTGGGTTTCCACATATATCTAGTGTTATGTGTTATCTTATGTTGTGCTTTATTTACTAGCTTGTATGGTTCATTTATCTTCATGTTAAAAATCTATATGGGTGATCCCACAATATTGGTTTACAATTTTTGGGCAAACTGGACATTGAACTGAATTTTTTTAACTAAATCTTCACTTTTGGACACCTATAGCGGCTAAACCATGAGGAATTTGAAGATGATGCAAACTAGTGATTTGTGAAATTTTTTCTGTAGATTCTAAATATCTTTTTTCAATTTTTTTTGGAATTAGATTGCACTTCTTTTTCCATGTCCTTCAAAAACTAGTTTTTAATAATAAACACCATTTTTAAAGAGTGACGTTACTGGCTAACACATAATTTTTTTCTATAAAGGATAAAATTCTATATTTTTGAATTTAGATTTGTAACTTTGATATCTAGTGCATGGAATTGGTTTCATAGCATTTCATTGAATACTTTTTTCTTAATTAAGTTTCAAAGTCAAACTAGTTATAATTTAGACATGATTTACTGGCTAAAACATAACTTTTTTTGTATGTATTGAAATTCAATTTTAATTTTTTGTTGGATCAAGGACATTAATAGCTAGTGCATAGATATTTTTTAAGATTTTTTTTTCATAATCTTCTATTTTTCCACATGTGAAGAATAGAGAGCTTGATTTTTGGTGACAAACCTACATTCACAAGAAATAAAAAATAAATATAATAATCAAATTAAATTTATTTAAAATTACACTTTTTGGGAAGCTTATAATAAGGACTACATACTTACAAAAAATAAATTTTAATTGAATTCATTTGATCCCCTAAAAGTTAAATCAAAAGTGGTATTTTATCAGCATTTTGATAAGTGTAAAGGAGACTTCATTATAGGAATGGTTTAAAACTAGCGGGGTTCTATCCAAGGGGATTTGATCTAAGGTGGTTTGATCAAACCCTCTTCAATTGGAATCCTTTAAATGAAACTTTTCAAGGCTTAAATCATTATATTTTCTAAAAATATGTGATTTTGACAAAAATTATGATCTCCCAAAAAGTGTAAACCACTATTGTGGGATCACCCATATAATAGTTGTAAAGGTTTCCAAAACTGTTTTGATCTATTAATTCATCCCCCCCTCTCATTAGATGTGTTCCCTTCAAGAAAGCCTACAAGGGACTCCAAAAAAATTCTAGAGACATAAAGAATGAAGGGTAAGGCTTACTACACAACCCATTCACCCCTTAACCAATAGGAGAACCCCAAACAACACATCAATGAGATAGTTCTCTCACCCAAACTCAACTTAGAGACACAATTACCAATAATTGAATATTTTCTAAAATATTTTGTTTGAAAGTTGTCTAATTCATTATAACCAACATCACAATAATGATAAAAATCATATAGAATGGCATGTGTATTTGACACCAACATTGATACATGGTAAAAGCAATTACAGCACCATTACCACTTATGTGGTTCATTTACAATATTTTCATGTAGGAGGTTCAAATATAATATTACAATTAGATATGAGGATTCAAATGTCCTAAAATATACTCTTTGAGTTGTTTTAGAAAATGAGATTAATAATGAAATATGGAGCCTTTTCAATCCTTGAGAACAATCAGGGCATACTCCAATGGATCCACTAGTCCCCACCAATTGTTTGAAACCACCCAACCATGTGGTACTCATAGTTCCACGCCATCATGCTTAGAGATAACTACAAGGTAAAAAATCACACACACCAACCACAACCAACCAAAGCCTAAAGGAGCACAAAACAAAGGAAAAGAAGAGGATTACCTCAAATTTGGAATTCACATAATTCTCAAATTTCTTCAATTCAATCCACACACACAATGCAAACACAAATTTATGTTCCCCCTAAAATCCCAATTTCAAACTCACACAATCCAAAAGAAAGAAAAACCCACCAATTTTCAAATTTTGAAGGAAAAGGGTTTGAGAAAAAATTGCTTCCAATATGCAAGAATGGATAAAATTTCCAAGTATTTTCCTATATTCCCTTTTTCAATTTTTCATGTTTTCTATTTTCACTTTATTCATATTTCCCTATTATTTTACCCAACAATGAATTTCATGAGAAATCAAAATACTTAAGTCATTTCCTTCTTTGAAAGAGTTAAATGAAATAATTTAAATTAATTCAATAAAATATTTTACAAGTCACAATTAACTAGTTGCAACAAATTTAAATATAATTCCTAATGTAATTAACTTGGCATTATTTTTCCTTTTCCCTATTTCCATTCTCATAAAATAATTTTAGCCAATTAGAATGCAATTCTTAATTCATCAAAACATAATATGCGTGCAAATGTAAACTAAGCCACTCAACATCACATAATTATGAATAACCCACAACACAAACAAACTCTAAAATTGCCATCAATTTAGATATGGATTTATATATCACATGTGACACATATTGCACTCAATTTGAGTATAATATGGGATAACAAGTACACAGGTCTAAACATGATATCTCCAAAATAACAAACATTTGGGAAATAACCCAAACTTATATACTCAGGTGGAGAAATAAACATGTAAGGTCTACACACTCAAGTCGCGGGTCAAATGTATCTACAACACATTAATAGCCAAAGAAATGCATAAAAAACCAAAATGGGTACATCATTATATAAACCATAAAATTAATGCATCCAAACTATCACAAAATTATGATAACATTTATTCATGAATGTGTATAAATGTGCATATATATATATCCTTAACTTGATAAAGTAACATATATCCAATATGATCAAATCTAATCATAAAGGTATCAAATAGATCTCAAAATAGAAAACTTAATCCAAATTCCTATAAAAAATAGCATGTTGAGAACAACTTGATGCAAAATAATAAATTATAATGATCATTAAGTCTAAATATAGGGTCACAAAATAACCAAGTGCAAACAATAGAGGAATTATAGTGTCTCATCATCAATTTTTCTTATATGTTACAAGTGCTTATATGTAGGTAAAATAAATGGTAGAAGTCATATGTGGTGTCCATTTCATAGGCTTGAATGACCTTGTGTCTCGAGGTAATTTCAAATTAAAGTTGATAATTTGCTACATAATGGTAGATAATGAATTCATTTAATAGGAAAACAGAATATTTGTTTTAATGATGAGCATTGGTTGATAGGGGTAGTGTAACTACCATGTGAATATGGATGTTGGGCATTTTTTAACATTTTTTTTATAATTTTTAGTATGTTTGATATCTTTATGTTATGGATTTTATTGTTGGCCTATTACACCCCTATGTGGATAGTTTATGTGGCCTATTTTAGTTGGTTATATAGTGTATTGTCTCTTTTTATCACTTTTGGGTTGGGTCCCTATAGTAGATCCTAGAAAATGATACAAAAAAATCAATTATTAAATTTGGATACACATGACATTTCCCATTTAGCTTTATGCTCATGGTGAGGAAATGTCTTGATGCATGTACATATTCACAAATGATACAATATTGTGCTAATTTAGGCTCATTCCCATAGCCTTTACCCATACCTACACAATATATTCCAACCCATTTCACCACTATGTTATCCTTATACACACATACTTAAGTGAAAGGAAATATGCATCCACCCAAGATAATTTCCACATAACCCAAATAGATAAATCTATGCAAAAAAGCATTCAGAATCCACATGCAAAAGAATATACAACATACCATCAAAGATGGCACAAGATATACCTTGATAAAACCATCAAGAGGGTAAATCCCAGCCTCCAAAATCATCCATCACTTATGTATTATTCAACAATAAATATTACAATATGTACATCTTCATATTCCTCCATGAATGTCTTTGAAACATCAAGCTCTCTACAAGCACTCCATGTGAACAAGCATGTAACCACACATCCCATTCCATGCTTCAAGCTCAAAAATGCCAACAAGAGATGCTCTCAACCCCTTAGCCAAATAGCCAAGCCAACATGTCAACCTTAGACAACTACTCATGTGTTTGCTTTTACAGAAACAAGTTCACACAAAACCACCAAGTGGTATTACATTTTAAACCATGTGACTAATACCATGAGCTTACAAAATCATTAACCCCCACATTTAATTCTTGGTACTATTTTTTCCCAACATTAAATATTTCTCTTGTGCAACCCCATATTAAATATTTAATCCAATGTTGTCTATTCATTTGCATACAGATTTGGAATACTTGTTTTCATGTATTTCTCTATTTGGGTTATGTGGAAATTATCTTAGGTGGTTGCATATTTCCTTTCATTTGGTAGATTAGAACCAGGCTAGGAACCCCGAACACCAAAAGTGTGGCTTAAGGGGGATGTTGGAAATAAGCCACACTTAGACCAACAATGAGATGGCCAAAGAGGGGCCAATAGCTCAATTGGTAGAAAACTCCAACAGCAAATGGAAGGTCCTAGGTTTGATTCCTAGTTGGTCCAAATGAGAAACAACTCAACATCAAGTACATTCATCTTATCCTTTCATTTATTATATCTATTCATACACCTACCCAAATATAGTCATTATACACCTAAAAAATTATTTTCCCACCCAAGGTCTTTTCTAGGGTCATAAGGTTAACTCCATTGTTGTAGATTTGACCCTTACCTTACTAAAATTTGAATTCAAATTTTGGTCACCTAGTCCCCTTTATTTTCTAACCTTGAACCGACTAAGTGTAAGTTTTGTGAAATTTGATGTTATGTGCTAGTATTTAAAATAATTCATTGGAATTTATTTATGATCCTCAAGTAACATCCAAAATCCAAAATTATCTCTAATTATAGATTATAAAATGAGTAATCAATAGTGAAACATTTAAATTTTGGGCACTAAAAGAGTAATAAAATTGTATCCATCATTGTAGGGCCCTTACCTATTGTCTTTGATCATGTTCCTAAGTTTTTCAAGGATTTTCCTAAGATAATATGTACCCAAAACTAATAGCTTTCCTCTAAAGATATTCTTAAGTACCTACATTTCTATATATTAGAAGAAGCAAACATAAATCAAGTGAAATAAAAAAAATATTTGTGGACATTACTATACCATTTTTATAGGTCCAATACATTTGTAAGCATGAACTCTACCTTACTCCATAAACTTGGGCCTTAATAATACAGGTAGAATATTTTGATTATGAAGTGAGTTATAGACTATAAAGATCCCTTTCTAATCCTAAAGTATTTAGATTTTAGCACTAAGCCAAACTACTTTCATTCTTTTGTAAAGAGCTAAGCACCTCTATCCTTGTTACTTTTTTAAAATAGTAAATTTAATCAAGTATAATTTGTTGTTCCAAACTATCATTAATTAGTCTATGTTAATAGTGCTTATCTGTATGCATCTTATTGGTTTAACCTATCGACTAAGTTTAATGAAAAAAAAAAATTACAATATCATAGCAATAAAAATAACTTCAATATAATGTTTAAAGCTCGCCAATAAATATAATGTTGTGAATGTACCAAAGTAAGAGATTATAGGATAAATTATGGTTAAACTGAAAATAGTTATAAAGATGGTTTTGCATTTAGATTGTAGAGAAAATCACATAACTTTACCATTGTAAGCATGATGATTTGCTAATCAATCCAAGTCAATTTAGTAAAAAAATATTATAATCATCTTTTTATCTAAATACTTTAGCCAATCCATTGTATACCTCATTTTTTTATCCTTTCAAATTTATATTATATTTTCAAATTTTAAGCTCCACATTTTGAGGTTGAATTTTTTAGATTTTAACTAGACTATGTCAACAAATTGCACACTAAAATCATTTGAATTAGGATCAAAATATCCATGTTCAAAGACATTCCCTAAAATTTATTACTATGTTTTTTTATACACAAACTTAAATGGAATAAAAAAATCCACTTGAAAGGGATTTGACCCCCCCCCATCACCCAACACATCAATTTGTGAGTCAATTCTATCTAATTTTCACTTAGAGGTAATATGTTTGCTCTACAAGGAAGTTGTTAGTTTACTTACCTAGAAAATATGATAAATTAGTTATGCACATAAATATATTTTTTTAATTTACTATTTACAATGTTTTAGGGAAAGAAAATAGAAAAATAAATCCAAACTAAACTAATTTAAAACATCATCTAACCTAGTCTAATAAGATATAAATATCAAAAGGAAGAGAAAAGTTTGTTAGGGTTATGTTATAAATAATAATTCTATCTAGGACCTAATGATTATGAACTAATCACAAATCTAGATGAAGATAACTAAAGATATTCTAATATTACTTTTATTTTTTCTCTTCAGCTCTCTGCTCTACAACTTCCCACTCTTGTGATTTTTTTAATTTCCTAGCTTTTCGCTCCTGACTTGACTATTTGATTGATGGGCTAGTCTAGTTGGGGGCCCAGCAAGGCCCCCCATCCTAGGAATGTTGTTCCCAAGCCTATTCTTGAGTTCGGGTTTGCTACTTCCAAAAATGTTGTTCCCCATAGTTGAATTCCTTCTAGCATTGTTGTCCCTTCTTCTACAAAACTAGTGGCTCGTACTTCTAGCAAGTCACATATGTCTCCTCCTCTAGGATGGGAATCTTTTTTCTTTGAAGAAGACCCTATTTCATTTGTGGATAAACTAGTTGGAAAAGGCTCACCAACTATGGCTAGGTTGAACACGGAGTTTGCTTCTTGTTTAGTAGATGGGAAGGAAATTGATGTTCTTGAAGCTCTTATGATTAAGGCAATGGATGGCCTCAAGCTATCATTGTTGGGAAATTTCTTGGCATACCACCCGAATATAGACCAAGTTAGGCAATGGGTTGACTCTGTCTATATTTTAAAAGGTAGTGTTTGGGTATGTGCAGGTCATCATGGAAAAAATAGGCCCTTAAGTGGCAAAAAATTCAGAAAAATTAGAGTTAGGAAACTTGACGTAAAAATTTGAATAAGTTATCTATATTATTTCAAAAATATGTAAGAGTAGAATCTGTAGAAAAATGAATGTAGTTTTTAAACTACTAGGTTTGTTTAAAAAAAAAAAATCTATTTGGTGAAAATTTGAAATTTCAATGCAGTGGTACTTAAATTTAAGGGAAAAAATAAGAAGTAGGTGTCTGTCTGAACACCCTAACCACAATAAAATGATAATTATTTTTTATAATATTTTAGATATAAGTAGAGGACTCATGCCTCGATGTAATGCAATTTTTTGTAATTTTTTCCAAGTAAATAATTAATTATGAATTTTTTATTACAACTTTTAAAAATATAAAACTCATATGTCTAACCACCTTAACTTGGTCAAAACTTCATGAAATTCAATTTTTTTTAATCCTATAGTATTCAAAGCATAGAATGTGGATATTTTGGATTCAAAAATGTGATACCATTTGAAAGCTATAGATGTTTTTCAATCAGCCTATCAATTAGGACTTTAGTCATAATTTGAATAGAAAATGAATAATAATTACTTATTAAATTCAAAGTAAAGCATAATTTATATTGGTGGAAATTTGAGAATCTCCTTTAAAAACCCTTTTCGTTTCATCAATTTTGGGTAAAAAAATAGTCGTCAGCCACATACCCATCATATTGCCACTTTTTGGCCCATCATGATCTGCACATACCCATTTCCATTAGTCTATGTCCAAAGGTATTTTCCTTTTTACCTTTGTTGTTAATGAGGATATATTAAAGGTCCTCATGGGAGGCCTATGGGCCTTTCATGTTGGTTTTAAGAACTTCCTTTCATTGTGTAAATGGAAATTGGGTTTTGATCCCTCTACTAACCTAGGTGTTGTTGCTCCTACGTGGGTACACCTACCTGGGCTACCCTTGGAATTTTAGGAGTTAGATATCTTCAATGGGATTGCTAACTCATTTGGGAACCTATTGGTTGTTGATAAAATTACCCAAGAGAAGTCTCATTTAATCTTTACCTAGATTTTTGTTAATGTGGTTGTTAACACTGTTTTGTTGACCTTTGTTGTTTTGAAGTTGAAGTTTGGCAACTAATCTCAACCCCTTAAATATGAAAATGCTAGACTGTTTTTCCAATCTTACAAAAAAATTGGCCATCTCATTGAATCTTGCAATAGGAAGCCTCAAGGTTTGGAAAGTGATGCCCCCAACTCATTATTTAAGTCTTTTATTCTAGAGCCAAAGGTTGTTGCTACCTCCTATCTAGGAAGAAGAAGAAATGGTGATACTTTGGAGACCTTAATTGAACCCTCCCCTGGGTTTGGTATGATTTCAGAGGCCCAGGTAACTCATTAAGGATTCCCTGATGAGTCCTAACATTTGGGGAGAGAGGTAAGTTTGGAAATGACCTCTTGTGGTGGTAGTAAACTTATTCTAGAGCACAACATGTTTTGAAGGCAATAGGTGATGAGACCAAACCAGTTGTTAAATCCCTTATTGATCTCGAAGAAAATTTGGGATTGATAGGAATTTCTACACATCCCCTTGTAGATATGTTAGAGATTATTGAGGAAGGTGAAATTGTATCTCAAATTGGTCAAGACAAAGACTCATTTGTTCCCTGTCCTCCTAAACCCCCTAATGATAGTTTTCTCCCCCTATCAGAAAGAAGGAAAGAATATCAAGGATTCTTTGGCTCTGTTAGTTTTCCCTTCTTCTCCATCAGAAGAAGTTGATGATGAAGACTGGGTTTAGGCTCATTGTAAGTCAAAAAAGAAGAAGAAACCAGATGTAGGTAGAGGAAATAAGGTTGGTAGACCTTCCCAGAAGGAAACAAGAAATAAAGACACTATTCATGATGTGGCTTTGAGTAGATAAAAGACTTTGGACTCCAATGTGGAGACAATTTCTACAAAAAAGTAAGGAATAATCTATCCCCTCCCTAACAGAATCAAGGTGATTTTTTAGTTTTGTTTCTTTGATCATGAAGATAATTTCCTAGAATATTAGGGGTCGAAATAGCCCCTTTAAACAATTTTTGGCTAAAACTTGTTTGCTAGACAATAAAGTTGATGTTCTTTTTCTTCAAGAAACCAAGATGAAGAAGGAAACTTTTCATAAGATTGTTATGAATATCTAGCCTAGTGCTAATTATGTTATGAGCAATGCTGAAGATACTTTTGGAGGTATTGCTACTCTGTGGAACCCATCTAAACTTAAAGGTTTTGTGGGTTTCTCTAGTAAAAATTGTCTTATGGTCTCCTTTGAAGATCTTATCACCTTTAAAAGAATGGAATTTGATAAATGTTTATGGTCCCAATTCTCGTCAGGATAGATAGTTGCTTTTGGAATTCTTGGATGACAACATAAAGGGAAGTAAGGATGACTTTTGGATGCTTGGAGGTGATTTTAACTCTCCACTTCTTCCATTTGAAAAGTTGGGAGGTTCAGATGACTATTTGGATAGTATGGTGGACTTGTTTGGTTTTATAAACTATGTTAGGCTCTTTGATATCCCCCTTCTTAGCAACCAATTTACCTAGTCTAATAGGAGATCTAGGAATTATTCAAGTCAGATTGGATCAGTTCCTGGTCTCCTCTAATTGGAACATTTCACAGCACCTCTCCTTATTTTCCCTACCAAGAACTGGTTCTAATCACAATGTCATTGTGCTAAAGAGGAATGTTGACTCTGCCAAGGGACCATTTCCCTTTAGATTTGAAATTATGTGGACCCTCCACCCTGATTTTGGTGCCTTAGTTGAAAAATGGTGGAATGACCCCTTAGCTGGTACCCCTATATTTTGCCTTGCTAATAAATTGAGAAGAATTAAAGAAAGAGTGAAGGATTGGAACAAACTTTCCTTTGGTAATATTTTTATACCAAAAATTCCTTAGGAGACAACATTAAGGAGGTGTGGGATAGTATGGAGTTAGGGGTGGTGGATGAAGTTATCTACAGCCATGAACAGGACCTCAGAGCTCAATGGTTTAAGCTTAATAAACAAGAGGAGATCTTATGGAAATAAAAATCTCGTGTTCAATGGCTTATGGAAGGGGACCGTAACACTAAATCCTTCCATCAGTCTACTATGAAATATAGAAGCTGGAATAAGATAAGACAACTTAAGAAGGAAGATGGTAGTATGGTGAGTAACGAAAAAAAAATTGCTACTGAATTTGTGGCCTTCTTCTCCTCCTTCAAGAAGGAACCTATGGTTTCTCAACAGGACTTTGATGAAATCCTTCAAGTTATTCCTAAGGTGATTTTTTATCAGGACCTTCAGGAGATGTCAAAAGATGTTTCTTTCTAGGAATTGAAGTTTTTTTTTTTCTCTTTTGGAGCATAAAAATCCCTTGGGCCTAATGGGTTTCCCCTGGCCTTTTTCTAGCTCTATTGGGATATTGTAAATAAAGATCTCTTGAATGCTGCTAGAGAATTCTTCAAATCTAGTAGGCTTATTAATCAAATTAATGTTACTTTCATTGCCCTCATTCCTAAATTGGAAGATGTTTCCTCCATGCATGATTTTTTCCCTATTAGCCTATGTACCACTGTGTATAAAATTTCTTCTAAGATTATTGTGTTTAGATTAAAAGTTGTTTTGAACAAAATGATAGTTGGAAATTAAAAAGGGTTTGTTCAAGGAAGACACATTTTGGATGTTGCTATTACTACCCATGAATTATCCACTCCATCTACCTTAGTAAAAATGTAGGGATGGCTTTGAAACTTGATGTCTCTAAAGCCTATAATAGAGTTTCCTAACTATTCTTATTTGTTGTTCTTAGGAAATTTTGGATTATGGTAGGTTTTCAAAATTGATCATTTCTTGTGTTACTACTCCTTATGTTCAGTCTTGGTGAATGGAGTCCCTCAATGTTTCTTCTCCTGTGGATGGGGCCTTAGGAAAGGGGACCCTCTCTCCCCTTATCTTTTCATTATTGTTGTTGAAATCCTAGGTATAAACATCCAAAAACTTTGGGACTCTAAGTTGTTGAAAGGTGTTAATGTTGCATCTACCCTCCCACCTTCCTCTCATCAAAAATGTGTTGATGATACAATTCTCTTTGGTGAAGCTTCGGTTGGGGAAGTTGGTCATTGGAAATCCATCTTGAATGATTATGCTTGTGCTTCAAGTTAGCATATCAACTACAATAAGAGCAAGATATACTTCTTTAATTTTGACCAGGTTGTGAAAGATAAAGTTGTTCACATATTGGGTTCCCAGGAAGTTGTCCTGCCTATTGCCTATCTTGGCCTTCCCCCATTCTCTAAAAAAATAGATAGAAATTACTTGAACCATATTATTGAAAGAATTCAAAATAATTTGGTCGACTAGAAAGGAAAACTCCTAAGCCAAGCTGGGAAGCTCCAATTGCTAAAAGCTTTCCTTCAAAATATTTTGGTCTAGTACCTATCAATGTTTAACATTCCTATATTCATAGTTGAAAAATTTGAGCAAATTCAAAAAAGATTAATGTGGTCTTAAACAGAGGAAAGAAACATAATGGCACTGGTTAGGTGGGAGAAAGTTTGTGCTCCTAAAAATGTTGGAGGCCTAGGGATAAGGAGAATTAAACTCTTTAATAAATCTCTTGCAACCAAGTTGGGGTGGAATTCGTTGGAAGGAGCCAAGGATTAGGTCAGGATCCTTAAAGTTAAATATTTGAGAAACAAAGACCAAGGTTGTTTCCTTTCTACCTCTGAGGTGCCGTATGGATCTTTCTTTTGGAATTGCCTCCTTATAACTACAAGTGTGTTAAATTTGGGTATTAGATGGAAATTGATTTATGGAAAGACTCTTGAAGCAGTGGGCCTCCTCTCACATCTATTTTCTATCTCAACCCCTTAGAAAAAATACTGGTCAGAACCTTTGGAAAGAAGGTTGCTAGTTATATTGACTGGGATGGTCTAGAACCTAATTGGTTCAACTTTAATAATCAACTTTTGGGAGTTAATCTAAGAGGTGTTAGATAGAAAAATTAGGCCCCTGTTGTGCAAAGGCTTCACAATTTAATAGGGGAGGTTGCCCTCTTCTCTAAAGACAGGAAGGATGAGTGGATTTGGACCAAGAACCCCTCAGGCTATTTTCTATTAAAAATTCCTATGTGGAATTAGAAAAACCTCTTTTAGTCAATAAGGGATTCCAATGGAACAACATTTGGATAAAAAAATGTGACTCCAAAGGTTAATTGTTTTTGGTGGTTGCTTCTCATGGAAAAATCCTTACTATTGATAATCTAGTTAGAAGAGGGTTCCAATTTTTTAATATATGTGTTCTTTATAGAGAAGAGGACACTATTATGTACCTGTTCTTCCACTATTTGTTCTCAAGAGAAATTGGTCCTTCATTCCCTTGTTTCTCACTAAATGGGTTTCTCCACCTTCTATGAAATTGTTAATTGATGGTTGATCCTTCTACACATTCTCTCACAAGATTATCTTGGATATTTTGAATCAATTCCCTCCCTTTGTTGCCTAGGGGATTTGGAAGGAGGGGAATAATCAAATTTTCAAAGAAACTAAGAGAAATAGTTGTGATTTATGTTTTGCTATTAAGACCCAAATTCAAGAAAATGTGAAAGTGGGAGGTTACAGCTACTCTAAGGTTTTGTATTCCTATAAAGAGATGAGAATCAAACAACTACAGAGCCTCAAAAAGGATCTCACCAACTTTAATTGGGATACTTACATTTCAAGGAAGACTACTGCGTGGATTCTCACTAAGAAGGGTCAAGTTAAATACAATTTTGATGGCTACTCTAAGGGCAACCCTGGTTTGGCAAGGGCGGGAGGTTTAAGCAAGAATCATAATGGGGATTTTATTGCTAGTTATGATAAAAATCTGGGGGTTTTCTCTAATAACAAAGCAGAGGCCATGGTTGCTTGGGGTGGTATTAAACTGTTGAAAGATTTAGGCTTCCAACAAGTCATCTTAGAAGGATATTCAAAGATAATTGTGGATATTTGAAAGGGGAGAGTGTTGCTCCTTGGGAATTAAGAGACATAATGGATAATTTCAAGTTGTATATGCAAATTTTCACTTATTGTAGAGTCCAACATGTTTACAAGGAAGGTAACTCCTCTACTGATATCACTACCAATGAGGCTCTTAAGTGTAACACTTGGACTCATTAGGAGTATGGTGGTTTCCTAGGGCAATAAAAGATAGATTTTTAAAAGAAAAATATGAATATGCTTATACATTATAACTATTGGATAAGGGGTCCCAGCAGTGTGTTTATTAGATGTGGTGATAGGATAGAAACTAAGGTTAATAATTACAAGTTTGGTATGTTTTACATTATTGAAATTGTTAAGGTAATTTTCATTGGCTAGAAATGTGTCATTATTAGACTTGGTGATTGGATGAACATTAAATTTAATGATTACAAGATAGGTAGGTCGCATATAATGAAAAATGTAGAGGAGATTTTCTTCGGCCAAAAATTAAATGAGTTAATCATTTCCAAGTACCCTTCATATCACATGATTGTTTGCAACAACAAAGCCTTGGTCACTTCAAATATTTTTAATGTCCCATACGTCTTTTCCTACCCCATTTTTGAGACTCAACTTGATCATGTTAATCTAGATCTATACTTATTACATGGTAAAGTTTAATCATGCCATTTATGTCCCGAGGCTCGTGTTTTTGGCTTATTTCATCTAGAAGATTTGGTTTTACAATTCAAACAGTTTTCTTTGCTTCATCATCTCTATCTATCATCTCTACAATTTTAGTGCATGGGGTGGTAGAGTTGTTTCTTGGGGTGGTATGAAGAGAGGAACAAATCAGAAGAAAAACCCAAAAAATTTGCAATCTTCAAAAATGGGAGGGCTGAGGAAGAGAACTAAACCCCCTAACTATTCAGTTCTTAAGAAAAATGTTGATCTCTGGCATATGTTTAGAGTTGCTAGTATGACTTCGTTCTTTGAAGCTATGAGGGGGTATAATGAAATTTTGACTACTAAGTTCACCAGCTCCTAGAAAAAAGGTCATGTCTCCATTGGTGTGATGAAATTTGAAGTTACAACCTAGCTAATTGCTAAGGCTACTAGTCTAGCGAATGAAGGAAGAAAGGTGGCAAAGAAGAGTGGTGTAGACTACTAAAATTTTGTGGAGATATTTTTGCATAATGGATAGTTTCTTGTGAGGATTCATAATGGGTACATCAAGCTTGACCTTCCTCCACCATTTTCCCTGGTAAGAATGTTTGTAATGCTCTATTTCACTCTTGAATGTAGGTACATGATTGTGCATTCCTACCATTTCCCTATCCTTAATCACATTCACCATAACGATAGGATAAATTTTCCATTCTATTTGCTTTCATCCTTGCAGCAAAGTATTGAAAATGGGGCTTCACCTTTGTTGCACCAAAGCTTAATGTTGGCTCTTTATAAGTATGCCCTTGTGAATAACCCCCATGGCAACCTATTGATTGCTTGGTAGTATAATCCCCACCATAATTATGATGATAATGTTGGCCCTCCAAGGTTGTTGTCCTTCTAAACCATGTGCCTAACCCTAGGCCCTCTGCTCCTTGTGTGGAATCTATGGATGGTAGCCCCATGAATGCTTCCAATCTGGCTACCCCCAACTCTAAATCACCTACCTCTAAGTCTAATCACGCCTCTATGGCGAATCCCCTTGAATTGGAATTGCTCAAATCTACCCTTGAAAAAGGAAATACTCCTCGCTGCTCCTAGAACCCCCCAAGATTAAGAGCTCAAAAAAAGACTAGAAAACACTAAAGCATGGAAATATCATTACCATAGTTGAAAACCCTAATGGTCCTCAAAAGGAGGAATTGGATGAAGTGAAGGTGAGAATTTTGCGTGGTGGATGACATTCAGCAAGATTGGCAAAGGTTGCTAGTTCAAAAAAAAAAAAGGTAAAAAAGAGATTGAAATTGAGGAGGAACAGTTGTTTGTGGAAGAATTTGAACCCCAAGTGGAGGAGGAAAGTGAAGGAATGGATTGTGATGATGAAGACTATGATATGGAAGAAGAAGAACTGGAGGAGGAGGAAGATGAAAAGGTGGGGGAAGAAATTGGTGGGGAACAAGACTTGGAGGTAACTAAGAAGGAGGTATATGATGTGGAGGACATTTCCAATGTTATGTGACTTTTCCCCCAAGAGAAGAGAAATCTATGAATAACCCTTTAGAATTAAAAGGGAGATATAAAATAAAGGATATTATGATCCTTTGGTTAAAAGAGATATTAATAAAGAATATGTATAAACACTCTTTAAAAAGGAAGAATAATTATTTAATTAAATAATTATTAAAAGATAACCTTTTGTGAAAGGGTGTGATGGTTGGAAACCACCCCTTAAAAGGATATATAAATCATTCATGTGAGACATGGATAAAAACATTCAAGCATGGAGAACATTCAAGTATGTATAACATTCAAGGAAGAAGAAAGTGGTTTGGTGAGCTATGGGCATTGGAGAAGGGGGCACACAGAGTGTGTCCAACTCGGGGTACAGAGTAAACCCAAGATTTTCCCAAGGCTAGGGTTGTTATGTATGTTGAGTTGTTATTATGAGGCATGTTATATACATGTTGAGCAATTACTTTGGAGCATGTTGTATGCATGTTGAGTAATTAAGCTTTGGAGTATTTTCTATACATGAGGATTAATTACTCTAAAGCATGGTGTGCACTTGTGTTGAGCATTATTTTGTTGAACCAACACTTGTGTGGAGCGCAATAGTGTGTTGTGTTCCAAAAGGAATTGTTTCCTCCTAGATTGTTCCATAGCAAGAGCCAATACCACTAATATCTTCTTGGGATGAGAATGACCTTTCCAAGACATATGATTCAAATAAGTACTAAATTCAATTTCAAGATATTATTGACAATGTTTTTATGTGCTTAAATCTTAAACTAGATAACACTAATCAATTAGCATTTTTGTGCATTTTCATCTTATTTATAAAGATAATTTATAATATTTAGATTTAATTAATAACACTAATAAATCCATTTCCAAATATATATTAAAATTATCCAATTTTATAATTGGAAAAAGTAGCATTATAGCCAAGGGTACTACTACTCCTAAGGACACTAACATTATTTTTTTGAAAATTAGAATCACCTTTCTACAGGTTCAGGTTGAAGACATGGAGAAAGCGATCACAACTCTGATGAAGGTGATTGATGGTTTTATGAGGCATGCTACAGTTGGAGTTGTTTCTAGTCAATCAAAGATCAAGAAGCAACTAAAGAAAGCCAAGAAGCAGGAGGGCACGAAGGACCTGACCAATGATGATGGACTAGACTAGAGAGAGTTCATCTCTTAGATTAGTGAACACTGGGATTTAATAGCTAATGCCAAATAATGGCATTGTTCCTGCTCTATTTTTTCTCTAGTTTTATGTCTGCCTATAAACTTCAGTTCCTCCAAATGATAGTCCCAGATTGTTGCTTTTTACTTGCTAGGATTTGGTTTAGAACTTGTTGGACTTTGGTTAATATTTTATATGGCTTGTGTGCCACATTTTGGGATAGTATGCGGTATGCTTATGTTTTTTATTATAACTATAATGATCCTGTGGATGCAATACTGGTAATTTGGCTTGTGTGCCCCTTATGGCTACTTTTTAGTAGTTAGTTTGGTTGTTTTTTTTGGGTGGAACTAGTGTTATTTCCCAGTCTATCTCATTTCTTATTGTTTTAGCTTCTTTTGTTACTACGGGATCAAGGTCCTTCCCTTCTTATATAATCAAAAACTAAAGATATTTTATTCATATAATGAAGCATAATTTCAAAAATTAAAATACAAATATATAAACCTCTTGGATCTATGTATCAAGAAGATGATATATTTAAGAGGTATGAGTTAAACTCAATCACTTCCAATCAAGAGGGGAGTTAACTCGAATTAATTAAGACAGAGGTGGCACCTGATGAGGCATAACTAGGTACTTATATATAATATTTTTCACCCTAGAATAAGAGAGCGAGAAAAATTCATAGTAAATTTTTATCTTCCAAGGAGAGGATGAATGAATGAACCTAGAAGCTACTTGTGTACCTCAACTTTGATGTTAAACTATGACTATAATTGATCCATATGATCAATTACCATTTAGGATTCAATAGCATTGACCATAATGAATGGCTCTCAATTTGAGGTTAAAATTTAAAGCAATTTAACCATTGTGTCATTAGCTTGCACACCAAAATAATTTGAACTGGGGTCAAGATTTTCATATTGAAAGGTATGTCTTGAAACCTACTAATATCTTTTTTTACACACCAACTAAGTGCAATAAAAAAAATATAGTTGAAAGCAATTTGACTCTTCCAATACATCAATTTCCTAATCAAGTATATCGTATTTTTGTGTAAATGTAATATTATTTCTTGACAAGGAAGTTGTTGTTTTCCTTACATAGAGAATCTGATAAATTAGTTATACAAATAAATAGAGTTTTACTAGTTTCCCATTCACCAACATTTGTAGGCCAAGAAAATAGAAAATAAAATGTAAACTAAACTAATTTAAAACGTGTTTCAACCTAGTTTAACCAATATATAAAAATATCAAAAGGAAGCTCAAATGATTTGTTAGAGTTTTATCATAAATAATAATTCTACCTAGGACTTAATATTTATGAACTAATTATAAATCTAGAGGATATGAGTAAATATATTTTATTCAGTATAATGGAACATAATTATAAAGAGTAATATACAAATATATAGAACTTTTGGATCCATGAATCAAGGAGATAAATTAAAATCTCAATCACTTCCAATCAGGAATCTAACCAAGACAAAGACCTAGTATGTAGTGCCCCTCCATTCTCACCGTGGACGTGCAAGTAGTTTGGCTTTGGAACTTGGAGATGAAGGTAAAATAATAGGGATATTTAGAGGTACGTGTTAATGATGTTAAGAAATTGATGTTGTATATTTAGGTACTATGTGTGAAGGTTAGGATAGGACTTATTGTATATGTTTAAGGATAGGTTCATCATGATGTGTGTGTTTGTTTATATGTATATATGTATGCATGACCATTTTTTGTGCTACAAGTTGTAGGTACTAGGCATTGACTCCACCTAAATTGGCAAGTCTGAGTGTGCCTTGAAACCCAATGGATAAGTTGATCGGAGATAACACTTGTCCCCTACCCTAGACATCATCCTCGAAAAGGATGAGTATCTGGTCTGATACATTGTCGGTGTTGTCAGTTTTGTCTATGGTCAGTTGGTGTTGCTTAAGGTTTTTCTTTTCAAACCTGGTTAGGGTTCAGGTAATTATTGGCATTAGGTTTATTTAATTTAAAATTGTTTGATAAATGCATTTGGTTATTTGATGCATTAAAATAAATTATTAAGGAAAAAGGGTATTTTGATAAATTAATATCAACATATTTATAAATAATCATAGTTTATAATAAAATAATTTATAATATTAAAATAAAATAAATAAATAATAATATAATATAATAAATAAATAAAAGGTTACAAAGTTAGGTTATGAAATTAATTATAATATGCAAATAATTGAGGGTAAATGATTTTATCAGTTTGAGTGAATTGGACATCTATTGTAATTACAAAGTTTAAACAAAATATTGTAATGGACTATTGATTTAATAAATTAAACTAAATCTAACTAATCAGTTGGGATCATTGTGAAATTCTCATACAATGAATAGTGCTTGGTTCTTTGTAAATATTTTGGGGGTTTTAGGGATTCATTCAGTTTTTTTTTTTAAAAGAGAGAAACAAATTTCCTGTAAATTTTCATGTACCATCGATCTTGCTAGGAATTTGGGGTTTTGCAAGTTGATTGGGGATTTGGAGAAATTGGATCTACAAGAGGAAGTTGGAGCTCGGCATCAAATCTCATCTTTCCAAATGTTGGATCCAGGTTATTTTCTTATGTGTATGCAATGTTATATTTTCCATTACTGGTGCATTTAATTTCAGGTTTTCGTTGTATGTTATTTTTCCATCTCTATCGATTGCATTTGCAGAAGAGTTTCTAAAACCTTTCTTTTCAATTCTATTCGGTGCATATTCTGCAGTCATTGCATCCATGATATGGCATCCCATTATGCCTACCAAATACATTCTTGAAAGTTTCTTAAGCCTTTTTCATGCATATCCTGCAAGCATCAATTTACACCTGCTAATCACATTCCTTGAAAGTTACTTTAAGCCTTTTCAGCAAATACGTTTGTGTATACCCTGTAGACATGCATCCCTTGTTTCTTCTCCTAGCCGATTACCTTTCTTTGAAATTTTCTTAAGCCTTTATAACAAATTCATTAGGTGTGTATCCTGCAGTCTCAGCCAATTACATTTGATTGAAAGTTTCACAAGCCTCTTCAGCAAATCAATTTTTGTGCGTATCTTGCAACCATTGCACTCCACGAATTGACATCTCTTGGAGGTGTTTCATCAAAGGTTTGGGTGCCCTCTCTTTGTTGTCGATTATTGCATACATGTCTTCCTAAGCATATATACGGCCTGCAGCTTTTAAGCTCTCACAGTTCTGAGGGTAGACCTCCTGAACCTTTTCAAAATTTGAGAGAGAACGCTTAAGATCTCCCAACTTCGTTTGAACCTGTCCCAACCCAGAGTATGGCAACACGAAACCCCGCGGCCTCTGGCTTTCCTTGACTAACGCCATGTAGTAGCGGCCAACGGTGTCATAATCACCTTCGCTATGATAAGATCGTGCAAGATTGTTATATGAATGAGATTTCATGAGAGGATGGTCGGTTGAAACAAGAGCTATCTCAGTCAATTACCTTTGCCTGAAAGTTTCTAAGGATTTTCAAAATTCAATTTGCACACATCCACTATCATTCCATTTCGCGAGATGAGATCTCCTTGAGGTCTCTCTATTAGCCAGGTCGTGTGTCTTCTCCTGTTGCATCACTTCCCTCACAACCTTTCCATATTGGCCCCTCTGTCAACCGTGTGCCCTAGTTGCTTTTGGCGCCACTGGTGTATTAGCTGCGTGCGTTGGTAGTTAGATTATGCGATTTAAATTTGGTGACTTATTTGATAAACTGCAATTGATATTGTCTTTTTATGTTTTCACTTTCATTCATAACAAGATCTACAACGATGGGAATTTGATAACATTACATTTTCATTCTTATCGATATTAGTTATACATATCGAATGGATTTAAAATAATATTACAGTTTTATTATATATATATAAAATATTATATTTTGATTGCATCTTATGGAATATGTTATATATGTATATACGTGTATATATATATATATTTACTTACGTCGAGAGGCGTATTTAGTTGTAGAGGGAAGAGTGTTTCTCCGTAAACACTAACCCTTTTAAAAAAAAATTGACAGTCATCTGCCTGTTTTGATAGATATTAATTACGCCTCGTTTGCAGTCCGTGTAAGAAAAAAGAAATGGCAGTTACGTTGACGACGGTAGTGGAAGAGTCACATTGAGGACGGTAGTGGAAGAGTCGTGTTGGCGGGGTAGTGGAAGAGTGGCGTTGGGTCTTTAAAAGGAAACAATCGCCATTCCTCGCTCTCGGAATAATATCCGACGGACATGATGCTGGCGGGAGCAGTGGGAGATTTTACCAAAGGACTGGTCTCTGATCCGTCAAAATACTTGTATACTCGTTGTATTCATGTTGCAGCCCTCTCGTGCAAACGTGTATTTCATTTGAGTGGCGAAAGCCATACAAGGAAATTTTGGAGACGACATTGTTAGAAAGATCGAGAGCTACCCTTCAGAAAAGATGATCATTCATGACACAACTATATCATGAAATGTTAAGAGTTACCTTGGAAACGATTGGCATTATTTACACGTATTTGTTTTTTGTTTTTATCTTTGGGCATTATGGGTAGAGAATACAGGAATTTCAACTTTTACAGGATTTCTATTTATAGTGAATCTAGTGAGATGGTTTGTAGCAGGGTATTACTCATTATAAGTGTACATGCAAAGATGGGGACCATTCAAACCAGAATTTTAGTTTTTTTTTTTTTTTTTTTGGTTGTGTCAGACTTTGGCATCTAAAAAGGTTCTTTCCTATCAATTATTTTAAGATAGATACAATTTTGTTGTTTTTGTTCAATTTTTTATTATTGCTATTAATTTTATTTTTTAACTCTCTTCCTTCGATTTATGAGGGGAAATAATTTTAATCCTTACAATTGAGTATAAGGAGAATTTGAACTTTCTTGATTTTTAATAATTTTAAGATAGATGTTTTATTTCTGCTTTCAGCATGGTTATAAGGAGAATTTGAACTTTCTTGATTTTTAATAATGGAGCAGTTTTTACACTTTAAAAATTAAGATTAAATGGCTTGATTGAAATTATATATGTA
The DNA here is from genome assembly GCA_007258455.2 of Sequoia sempervirens. Taxonomy (NCBI): domain Eukaryota; kingdom Viridiplantae; phylum Streptophyta; class Pinopsida; order Cupressales; family Cupressaceae; genus Sequoia; species Sequoia sempervirens. Next base: position 39,812,218 of record VDFB02256132.1, read on the forward strand.
ATTGCTTATATTTTCTATTATGTTTTTACATACTTTTTTCTATATTTTTTCATATATTTTGTTTTTATTTAGATTTATATTATTAAAGAAATAGAATATTACATTGATTACAATTACAATTCTAAGATTATATAATATGTATTATATAAATTATAATATTTGTTATGTATTATATATTATTTTATGCATATATTATATATTATAATATAATTTTAGAAAGAATTTTAGAAATTAGCAATTAGTTTAATTTTAGAATGAATTTTTCAAATTAGAATTTAGTTTAATAATTGTAGAATGAAATCTAAGTTATATATCAAATTTTAGTTTAATTTTAGAATGAATTTTACAAATTAGAATTTAGTTTAATAATTTTAGAATGAAATTTAAGCTATTTATCAAATTTTAGTCTAATTTTAGAATGATTTTAGAAATTAGAATTTAATTCAATTTTATTATGAATTTTAGAAATTGGTATTTATATATTAGAATTTAGTTTAATTTTATTATGATTTTCAGAAATTAGAATTTATATATTTTAAATTGAAATAAGTTATATATCAATTAAAATTTAAGTTTTGATTTTATTTATAATTTTTTAATTTAATATGATATATATGATTTTAGTCTAAGTTTGTCTTTGATTTATTCTAAAATTATTAAGTTATATATCAAATTTTAGTTTAATTTTAGAATGAATTTTACAAATTAGAATTTAGTTTAATAATTTTAGAATGAAATTTAAGCTATTTATCAAATTTTAGTCTAGTTTTAGAATGATTTTTAGAAATTAGAATTTAATTCAATTTTATTATGAATTTTAGAAATTGGTATTTATATATTAGAATTTAGTTTAATTTTATTATGATTTTTAGAAATTAGAATTTATATATTTTAAATTGAAATAAGTTATATATCAATTAAAATTTAAGTTTTGATTTTATTTATAATTTTTTAATTTAATATGATATATATGATTTTAGTCTAAGTTTGTCTTTGATTTATTCTAAAATTATAATAATTATATATTTATTTTAAAATGAATATTTAATTTTATTTAATTTACTTTAATTAGATAATCACTATAATTTAATTAATTATTAATTTAACAACTAGATAGTAAATATTTTTTCAATGTTAGAAATTAAAATTTAGATTAATTTTTTAATGAAATCTATGTTTTGCAAATATTATGGTGATTTGATTATTTAATTATTATATGATTAATTACAATAACTATTAGTGTTAGGGTTGGGTTAAAGTTCAATTATGGTAAGGGTTAAATTTAGGGTTTAGATTTGGGGTTCAGTCGGGGTGAGGGTTAGGGTTTGATTATAGTTAGGGTTTAATTAGGGTTCAATTTGAGTTTAATTAAGGTTCAAAGTTAGTGTTAGGTTGAATTAGGGTTAGGGTTAGGGTTTAATTACTACTCAAAAATGATACCTCTCGGCGTATAATATATAGATTAATATATTAAGATAGATAAGCTAGTATAACATATAATGGTGAATTGGGAAAGAGTGTTTTTCTGTATGTAGAAGACTCTATGGTAAGAGAAGAAATAAAATGCCATTAGATAAAAGATTGAATATTGAATATTTATTATTTAAGCGAACATTTAAATTATGTAATTAATTAAGTGAATAGATATGTTATTAAATTTAAATGATTTAGGGTAAATACCAAATGACTTGGGTAAATTATTAAAGTGAATTGATTCATACTTCATATATAAATAACCGAGAGTTGGGGTTTAGTAAGGAGTTAAATGAATCTCCAATTATTCCGGGAAATGATAAATTTAATAGTAATGAGGGTAAAATGTTAGGTTTAAATGTTTAGATTAAATGTTAAAAGATTGGGTTTCCCTCTGTCAATTAGTCAGTAAATGGATATTAGTTATTTTATAATTATTTAATAGAGTTGTTGTGTAATTAATTAGTTGGAATATTGTTACTATAGTTATTTTTAACTATAAAATATGTGGGTAAATAATCTTTCAATTATGTGGTTAAGTGAAAATGGGTAAAATAAGATTATATTTGTATAGAATATTTGAATCTTATAGAGGTCACAATTAAGGAAGCACAATAATATAATTAGAGATTAATTTTGTGTTAAGAATTAGTGTAATATTTGGAAGGGAATTAATGGGGGCAAAGTGAAATAGTATTTTAACAATTAGGTCCAAGGAAGTTCATTTTGAAATAATCAATTTTTTTTGGGATATTTGGGAACCTCAATATTTGAAGTGAAACAAATAACACATTTCTAAGCGGAGTTAGTACTTTATCCATCACGCCTTTAGTTGGTCAAGTTGTAATCTTAATCTCTTCATCTCGCTATGTATTTATCATTGATTTATTGAGGATGCACCTAGTTTGAATCAATCTTACGTTTAAATCTATTCGGTCAAAACCTTGTCCCATTTGATTAAGAAAGTTCTAAACTTAGTATGTGAAATTTGTCTTTTGATTTCCTTATTTTATCGATTCTTATGAATTAGTCTTTTTATATACATATATATGCATCATAGTATTTAGGGTTATGAGTAAAATAATGTTTTTTTTGTTTATCAGATAGCTTATATGTCAAATGAAGAAACAAAAAAAATAAAGTACTTAATTCCAATCGGATAGTTATGATTAAAATGAGTATTTAATTGTGTATAAAATTAAGTGAAGTGATTGATTTCGTAAATAGATAATTATGAGTTAGGGGATTGTAAATATTGAATGAGGGTAAGATATTAGAGATTGGTTATGTAATTTAAATGATTGAGGATAATTGATAAAGTTAATTAGATTAAGTTGGGTTGAAAATAATGTAAGGATATCTAAATTAATTATTATATCCTTATGATAGGAAAATTGACAAGATTCATGTATGTCTCTCATGATGATTTAAAAGTTAGTTATGTGAGCATTATTATGATATGGATTATTTGATTGAGTGATTTGTGGATTAATTAATAACAATACAAATATTTGGGTAATTAGATTTTAAATTGTTAAATTGTTATGTTTCATTGCATGAGGTTGTGAATGTCTCCATGGTCATGATTAATCAATCGTGTTTTGACTATTGGATTAGTGTTTATGTAATTGTCATCAGTGGGTGCCATCTGTGTAAAGTATGTGACTTTGGGAGATGTGTTTAGTAGGTTGGTTTCTAGAGGCCTAGGAGGGAGTATATTGGTATGTATGGTCCTTATGACTGTATAACCTTGAAAGTAGTTTGACTTTGTTGTTGGTCATCTGCTTTGTGTGAAATGTAAATCCTAAGGGTGTTGCCCTCCTATCTATGTATGGATTCATGTGATTTTGTAATTATATTCTATTGGAAGGTATGCATATGAGTATTGTGATAAATGCAAACCCTAAGTGTTGTACCACCTGTTCATAATGGTTGAATTATGGCTATGGGTTGGGACATGGGTTCATGTTCTGACCGATGTTCATGTGATTATGATAAGTGTGTAATATGTCCAATGCCTTGCTCTGTGTTTAGATTCATGTGGTTATGATAAGTGTGAAAGATGGATAATTCCTTGCTTGATGTGTAGGGTTTACTAGTTACAAGTAGGGGGAGTGGCTCTCCATGGGGGCTAGAATCCAAAGTGGTGTCTAGGATAACCTATTGGAGGGTTTCTTAATCTACTGATAACCTTAATAATGAATTAGGGGGATGGGTAGAATTCACATTAATCAAGATAATGTATGCCTCACTCATTTCTCAAGTGCTCATTTAGGCTTGAGATGAGATGGGAAGGCCTGGAATGGCAAGATCAACTGCCTTGTCCTCATGAAAGGTACGTTGATTCTACATGAGTTTGTATGGGGGTCGGGGATCGAGAGAGGCTGCTAAGATAACCTAGGATGGGGATCGGGGCCTAGGAAGATCCAATAGGATAACTCATATCAATCTATGTGATGACACTCCTCACTATTGCAGTCTAGCACTCCCTAGTTGTATTTCCTCTTGTAGTGTGTTGACCTCTAGGGTTCCTTGGTGGGGGCGTTACACCTAGTATCAAAGCCCAAGTTTCTAACATTGGGTACTCTGGTTTCATATGAGCCCAAATGTACATTGTCCTAGTTGCTTGGACTCTTGAGATTATGTTTTCCCCTTTTTGCCATCCTCACCTAACAACCTTAGCCTTGGGTGGTTGAGGACGGACCTGCAGTGTAGTATGGGATACACCAAATCCTCTTCCCATTTTTCCAATGGTGTAGAAGACTAGTGGAAAGGATAGGACCCAAGGTGTAGTGCGCAATGCACCAATATTCTTTCTATCTGGGATGCATTATGGACCCTTGTGTAGCCTTGTGATGTGATTTTTGATGATGTGAATTTGTATGTGTATGTGAAGAATGTATGTTAAATCATGAATATAGTACTTATGAAATGATAAATTGTGTTTCCATGCTTCTAAAAAGGTGTAAAATCATGATCTTGTGTTGAATATGTTATGAGATTTAGTGTTGTATAATGAATAAAGTGGAATGTCTTGTTTGTAAATGATGGATATTTAATGAAAAATGTGTGCTTTGTGTTTATAGTTATGCTATGTTTGATGGAAGTGTAGCATTCTGACGTATTGATTGCATAATATTGTATTGGAAGAGGAATTGTAATTTAAGAGTAAAGATAATGAAATCAACATCACAACCGCCTCATCAGCAACCACCACAACAACCCCCATCATAGCCTCCATAGCATACCTCAATTCCTTCACAACCCCTACTTCACGCGCAGGTTACTTCACAACATCAATAGCAACCTTTGCACCAGCCGCAAAGTATCCCATTACAACCCCCTCACCAATTACAGGTCCCTTCTCACCAACCAACATCATCCTATCAATTACCCCCGCACCAACCACAAGTCTCTCAACAACCCCAAATCCCATCTCGATCTCCTTATCCATAGCCACCATCTTACCAACAACTGCCTCAGCACACACAAATCTCAACACAATCACATCAATCCTTCCAACAAATGCCAGGCAACCCTGTTGCCCAATATATATACCACCCACAAAGCACTTATTATGTGCAACCCACCACATCCAATCCTAATTACAATTATTCTTATCACAATCCCCAACAATCCTAGCAGCAACTATCCTACACAAATCCCCAACAAATGCCATAGAATCCCTACTACCAGCAATCTAATCCGCAACAACCTTCGTATGCTTCCCAATAGAAAACTGCTTATAATTACCAATCCAATCCGTATTACTCCCAGCAACAGCCATCATATCAGCAAGGTGCCTCCCCCTCATATTACCAAGCCCAGCCACCATATCAGCAAGTTGCTTCCCCCTCATATTACCAAGCCCCACCATCCTATCCATAATCTTATGCCAATCCCTAATCCACATATCCCAATCAATATCAGTAAACCCCTTCATATCTACCTCTGCCATCACACGATCAAACCATCCTGACTCCATCCTCATCATATGAGCAATATGCTCCTTACAATCAATCCAATCTGACAAATCCTTTGTTGAATCAACACCTATCAACAAGGAGTGGGAAGAAATAAAAGCTGCCCTAAAGGACTTGTGAGTAGGGACATCCAAAAAGTCTTTCAAATTCAAAGAAATTTGTCCCTATCTGTTTGATTCCTTTATCTCACTCGTCCCCTTTCCTAAGCACTTTGAAATGCCAAAATTTGATAAATACAAAGAAAAGAGTGACCCAAGAAACCATCTGCAGGAATTCTACACACACTGCCAGGAAATCTTGCACAATGACAATTATCTCTTGTGTCTATTCCCTAGGATTCTAACGGGGATAGATCTAGACTAGTTTATGGGTCTTTCAAAGGGATCCATCTCTTCTTTCATAGATCTTTCAAAAAAAATTGTTACACAATTCTCCTTTAACTTGGAGAAGTACATCGATACTCTAGATCTTCTGATAGAAAAATAATGTGAGGGAGAAACCTTTGCAAGCTACCTACAAAGGTGGCGTGCCCTAGCTAGTTTTCTAAAATCCCCGCTCACTGAGGACATGGTGACCATTTTCGTTACAAACACCCATCCTAATATGGCACATAACCTCAACCTTCAATGGGTCACCACCTTTTCATAGGTCATAGAAAAGGGCACTATCATTGAGAGGGCACTCATTGCTAAGGGACAAATCAAAATCTATAACCCAGATGAGGATAAGCCATCTAGAGACAAATCCTACTACCGGAATAAGAACAATAATGTTGTCAATGATGGTGTCACTGACACCAAGCATGTCCAAGTAGCCAACACTTTGCAAAGGTTGCAATACGTCTCCAATCAACCATCGATTTCTAATGTCATATCCATGCCACAGGGTGCACCATGTCCTCCTCCACAGTCCAACCAATATAACCAAGGGAACAACAAATGTACATTCACTCCTCTAGGAGAGTCCTTGGATTTTTTTTCATGACCGACCATTGACCTGCTGATGTAGTAGATGGCCCTCTCTGTTCCATTTTCATCATGTTGAGCTAGAAGAGCTCCAAGGGTTGTTGTTGTTGCTGATACATATAAGATTTACGGCTTTCTTGGGATGGGTGGCATTAAGACTGGTGGTGTCAGTAGGTATTCCTTGATCTTGTTGAATGCCTCTTCGCACTTAGTATCCCATTTATACGCTACTCCCTTATGGAGTAGGTGAGAGTATGGGTTTTGCTTGTCTGCCAGTTGTGCTATGAATCATCGAATGGATTGAAGTCTGCCTTGGAGACCTCTCAGTTGTTTTAATGTCCTTGGTGCTTCCATCTCAAGAATTGCTTTCACCTTTGTTGGATCCACCTCGATACCCCTCATGGACACTATGTATCCTAGCAATTTACCTAATTGTATGCCGAAGACGCACTTCTTGGGATTTAGTCTGACTTTGTATTCCTCCAGTCTGTCAAAGATAGCGCTTAGGGTTGTTATATGATCTTGTCTCTTTCTGGATTTTGCTAAGATGTTGTCGACATAGTCCTCGACTGTTTTATGGATCATGTCATGGAATATCAGTGTCATGGCCCTTTGATAGGTTGCTTCTACGTTCTTTAGGCCGAATCGCATCATGTTCCAGAAGTAGGTACCCCATGGATAAGTGAAAGTCGTCTTATGTTGATCTTCTTTTGCTATCATGATCTGGTTGTATCCTAAAAATCTGTCCATTAGTGATAGCATCTGATGCCCTGCTGTCATGTCTACTATCATGTCGATGTTGGGAAGTGGGAAGTCATCCTTCAGACATGCTTTGTTCAAATCTCTGAAGTCCGTATAGATTATGATGGCCCCGTCAAGTTTTGAAACAAGTACCAAATTTGACACCCATTCTGGATAATCAGTTGGTCGGATAAATCCTGCATCTAACAACTTTTTGAGCTCCATTTTGACCAATAAGGCTATTTGAGGATGCATTTTTCAAAGTTTTTGTTTGACCGGCTTTGCTTCTGGGTACACTGCTAAATGATGAACTACAGTCTATGGATCAAGTCCTGGCATGTCAGAATAACTCCATGTGAATTTTATTTGTCTTTCCTTTAGGAATGCTGCTAGGAGTTCTTGCTCTTCTGATAATAGTGATTCTACATAAAATGTGATATGCGGGGTCTCCTATGTTCCTAGGTTGACCGGATTACATTTTTTGGCCAAGACTGCTGACTTCTCCTGATGAATAGCTCTTAGAGGAAAATTGAATCCTTCATCCTCGGGCACCTCAGAGAGGTTTTCACTGTTGGATACATCCTTTCTTTTTACTTTTTTCTTGTCTGAGAGTTCCACGGTGTGGTTTTCACTCAAGGACTTGGATATGATTCTTAGTTTCTCACTTTTGCAACTAAAGGATTCAATTGTTTCCCCATAATAGGCATGTGTGTCCAACTCCATTATAAACCCTACCTTGTGATCTCCATCTGGAATGTTATCCCTCAATCCCATGAATTCTGAGAGCACCTCATCATTTTTGAATGTATCGAGAACTGGTGGTCCTCGTTGGTCATAGTCAATCAGTTGGGGATAGACTAAACGGATCTCATGATTTGGATGGTCTAGTTCAAAAGAGATGGTGCTAATCATACACAGGGTGGTGTCCTCAAATAACCTAGGTAGATTGGTCATGGTATCCTCGTCGTCGCTACTAATATAGGGCTCAGTTATAAAATTATGTGTGTCTCTACCTGTGAATATTGGTGAGTGTACTTGTGCTATTACTGGCTAAGGAGAAATATTAACCGTTCTAACTGGAGGACTTCGGCCATGTATGGTTATTCTCGGAGGGTTACATCCAAGACCAAGATTTGTTATGGGTCGCGTCTCTGGCATGATAGGTATTATGAGCCCATTGTCATTTTGTCCAGTCTTTGATTTCTGTCGAAGCCCATTGCAAGCATCATTTGTAGGCCCTTGCTTATTTCGTCCATTGGTAAATTAGTTGCTGGTCTTTCATCTTGATACAACATGTGAGATGGATCTGCTTCAATAAGCTCATGGCCAAGGTCTCCCCATCTTGTGAATTTAGGATAGTTTTTAGGATAGGTTTGTGATGTGGAAGCTTGATTTTCTTGTGAACGTCCCTGTGATCTAGGAGATTGTGGTAACTCTCCTATCACAAAAGCATTGTTAGGGAGTTTGTAGCTTCCACAACCGTCCTCCTGGATGATGAGCTTGATATCGGAGATGGTGGAGATGGTGGGGATGGCGGGTGTCTCTGTCGCAGAAGTGGACACAAGAGTGGTGGGGTCGATGTATGGTGTGGATGGGCCCTCATCATTCTTTGGCACTTGGGGGGTTTTGTAATACTTGGATTCAAGATTTTTGCAATATGAAAATGGTTCGGGATCTCCGTGGATGGTAACCTATTGTCCATTATGTGTAAATTTCACACATTGGTGGAAGGTTGATGTTACGGCTTTCATCGCATGGATCCATGGGCGTCCCAGGAGGATATTATATGGTAAGTCAAGGTCCAAGACCTGACAGGTGGTTTCCATGAGCGTTGGCCCTACTTGGATAGGGAGTTTGATTGTGCCCTAAGACACTCTTTCTTGGTCATCATATGCTCTTATCATGATGCCCTTTCCTTTATCGATGGAATCTTCTGATATTTTCAACTACTTAATGAGGCTGAGAGAACAGATGTTTAAACCTGCACCTCCATCTACCAAGACCCTTTTGATTTTGCTCTTGTTTACAATGGCTTCCAAGTGAAGTGCCCGGTTGTGAGATGGTTGGGCAGGGAAATATTGGTCAGAGAATGTAAGGAGATTAGGTGTTATGATATTTCTAACCATAGCTTGGAATTTCTCTGCATCGAGATCTGTGGGGACAGTGGATGAGGCTAATGCTTCCTCAAGGATCTTCTTATGGGCTAATGATATTTTTAACAACTCCATGATGGAGATGTGTGTTGGCATTCTCTTGAGTTGGTCTAGGACATTATAGCCATTAGGAATGGATCTAGATGTGGGGACTCTATTTGGTTGGGATGATCCTATGATGGTTACTTTGTCGCCTCTTGTGGTGACTCCACATTATTCGGCATGGGCGCCCTTGATGGTGATGACCATGCAGTCTTCATTTAGGGAGGCAACGACTGTTTCATACACATGATTTACACTGCCCTTTCCTTTATCATTTTTATTGCCTTTGTTACCATGATTCGGCATTGGATTCATATATATTTTAAGATCCTGATTTCCCTTAGGTTGTTCTACATTTATGATTTTCTTATCGATGAGATCTTGGATGATGTTTTTGAGTCTCATGCAACTGTTTGTGGTGTGGCCTTTGATTTTGTGAAATTCGCAAAGTTGATTCTCATTATACCAAGGAGGTTTGACATCAGGTTCTTGGTAATTCTTGAATGTAGGAGGCTTGATGAGTTTTTTGTCGATCAACTTTTTCATTATGTCTTCAAGTGGTTCCCCCAAAATGGTGTATTTTCATTTTGGATAACTTTTGCGTTGGGGTGGTCCTCTTTGATCATTAAGGTTATTGATGGTTGGATTGTTTTTGGGTTGGTACATGTTGTGTGATGAGTGTTTTGGTGTTGTGTTTGGATTTGCTATGTGGGTGTGTTTTGGCGAGGACCACTAATGACCACCTTGGCATCTACAACACCATCATTAGTATCATTTCTATTTCTTGCCCATGTGCGAGGTTTATCATTGTAATTGGATGATGGGTGGTTGTTTTGTTGTTCGTGGTATGATGTTGATTCTGAAGGTTGGGTCACAAGGGCTCTTTCAATGCTAAGCGCCTTGGAAATCAGTTGATCATATGTGGTGATTCCCTGAACCTTGAGATGAAATGCCAAGCGGCCTTCAAGGTTGGCTATGATGGTGCAAAATTGTTGTTCTTCTGGCATGGTCCACTTGCTCTAATTGGCCTTGGATCGCCATCGTTGAAGGAATGAAGCAAAAGATTCATTCTTTCCTTGTTTTAGAGCGTATAGTTCTTCGAGACTGACATCCATTGCAATGTTACATGCATAGTTCCTAATGAATGCATCCCTAATTTCTTGGAATGTTCTAATGCCTGAAGGTAAGCAAGAGAACCATTCTATAGTGGGGCCTACCAAGCTTCTAAGAAATAGCCGCATCAGATAAGTATCGTCATATGCGACCTCCATGCAATGAACCTGGAATTCCCTAATGTGATCTTCAGGGTTTCCCATCCCTCGATATTTGTCAAATTTAGGGATCTCAAATCCCTTGGGGAATGGTTGCATCTCTAATCTCCTATCAAATGGATAGGGACACAAGTTGCTTGGTGTTTTGGTTGTTTGCCCTAATTGAAGGTCGAGCACTTGTTGTGAGAGCAACCTAAGTTGTGTCGTCATATCACTTTGTGGATCAGGGGGTGGGATGAAATTTTTTTGGGGTGTTTCAATCATTGGTTGGATGGGTGGATTGGTTGGTGTGTTGTTTGATGGTATTTGTATGTTCTGGTAGGCGAAGTAGGCTTCTACTTGCTTTTGTATGAACAATGCTTGTTGTTGATCTTGTTGTTGTTGCGCTAAGATTTGTGCTTGTTGTTGCGCTTGTTGTTGTTCCAACAACACTTGTTGTTGTGCTTGTTGTTGTTCCCACAATGCTTGTTGTTGGGCTACCAATTTTGTTGCTTCTTGTTGCTCTTGATATTGCTTTAATGCTTGTTGATATGCTTGCACTTGCGCTGCTTGTGCAAGAAGTTGTGCTTGTACTTGTGCTTGCTATGCTTGATATTGAGCTTGCGCTTGTGCGACTTGTGCTTATGTTGCTTGTTGCTACAATAGAAGTTGTGCTTGAGCGGCCTTTTGTGCTTGCAATGCTTGTGTGGCTTGGGCAGCTTGAGCGGCTTGTTGTTGTTGTTGCAGTAATGCTTGGGCTTGTTGTGCTTGTTGTGTTTGCAATGCGGCTTGTGCAGATTGGGCAGCTTGTGCAGCTTGAGCGGCTTATTGTACGGATTTTTGTTTTTGAACTTGTTGGTATCCTCTTTGGAAAGCAGCTTGCAATGCTGCGTCATATTGGCTTGATGTGGTGAAAGTTGGTGGTGGTGGATTTGGAATGGTGGTAGGTGATGATGTTGTGTTGATGTTTTGGGTGTTGGATAGTGCTATTGATGTGATTGGTCCTTGAGAGACCATGCTATGTGATGTTAGGGGTGTGTTTTATGATGTTGCCATTGCTTGTGCATTTATCATTTGTTGTTGCGATATCATTGGCAAATTTTGAGTGTTTGGTGCAATGCTTTGATTGATGGTTGGGATATAGGTTTGTTTGATACTTGGTAGGGGAGGAAGCCTCAAACCAAGGAGTGGTGCGGATGATAATGGAGATGGTGGAGGATGTGGAAAGGTGATGGGTGTCAGTTGTTGTGAAGATGTCGTGGTGTCGAATAGGCCCCCTGGTCTGAACATATCTCCCTCTTCTTATGAATTTGTGAGAAGAGGTGTTTGAGGAGTTGCGTGAAAAAATGATGATGATGGATCGTGATGGAATGTGAGAGGAACATTCTTTTGTAATGGGTTTTGGGGTATATTTTGTTCCAATGTGGTGTTTGCATCCAAGTTTTGATTATTAACAAGGGGGTGTGATTGAAGAACATTGAGAAATGTGTTTCCCTTGTTGACATTGGATTGGGTTGGAACAAACGATGTTGTGATTTGTGGAATGTTTTGCTTGATGTTTTGGGATGGAGGTGTAGATAAAATGGGGATGGTGGATGAGATTGGAGGATATGATGTCTCCACTATAGTACTTACATCAAAATCTGAAGGTAACTTGGCCCCTTGTTTTGCTAGTTCAAGCATGTATAACGAAGGGTTGAGTCTCATCATGATGTTGATGATTTTATGATTCTTCGAATTTTAAAGCATTTCAGTCATTTCTTCGTGAGACATTCCAAAGGTAAGATCCTCTCCTTGATTTTCTTCTTGCGGATTTTGCGATGATGAGAGGGTCAACGGATTACTTGATTCAGCGAGATTCATTTCTGCATTTGTTTGGCTAAGATCACTTCAAGCGAGTGTTTATTTGTTGGCTTCCATACTCTTCTTGTATTGAGATCTAGTTAGAACCATAAAACAAGGATCAATCTTCGAGAATATGGGAGATGAATCTCTTGATTCTTTGGATTGATCGTTATTTTATGTCCCCAAAGTATAAAGTTTTTTAGGATGCCTTAAGGATCAAAGGTGATGATATGATGATGATGTTTAGAGATGGATGATACGGATGTTGTGGCTTTTGATAAATCTTGAATGAGACACTAGGCTTTTTTAGGACTTGTGGATTTTGATTCTTGATTTTGGATTTGAGATTTGATATTTTGTCCTTGATTTTGATTTTAATTTGGATTTGGATTTTGAACAAAAAGACCCTAAGATGTTGGATGATGATCTAAGGGCTAGCTTTGTTCAAAGGATGATGATTTGAATATGTGTGAGGAGAAGGATGCATCTACCCACACCTATTCAAACAAGATGATTGTTTCACTAAGCATATGAAGAAGGATTCATCTACATACACTAAGCTAGACAAGATCATTTTGATAATTTTGACTAAGTATATGCAAAAGGATGCATCCACACATACCTAGCAAAAGGTGTTTTGATAAAAAAATTCAAGGATTTAGTCTCAATGATTTTGATGATTTTTATTTTGCCATAAAGCCTAGCATGGAGGAGGATTTCAAGATTTTCCAAAAGGTGATGATTATGAGATGGAATTGTTTTGATGTTTTGGAGGATGAATGAAAAGGATTTTGATATGTTTTGACCCTTAGATGAACCTAAAAAAGACACTTTGTTTGCCTAGACCTAGGTATTGAAGAGCATGCAAATGCTTCCTAAAGACCTTTGTAACCAAGAAATGATTTCATTTGAACATTCATTTTTGGATTTCCAACCAATGATTTTTTGCTTTGGGATTGTGAGTCTTCAACACACATGAACGTTCATTTTACTTAGCTTTGCTTAATGGCTTTATTTTACCAAAAACACTTTCTTTGATTTAAGTTTTCAAACTAAGATGTCCAATGTCTTAATTTCTTCAAACTCCACAAGATATGTTATGTGGAAATCCAATGAACTTAAGACAAGGGTTTTCCTATTGTTTACTTAAGGAAACAAATTGAGATATAATCCAATGTTTAGAAACCTCTAAGGATGTGAATCCCAAGGGAAAGCAATAACATATGGATTGAGTCAATGGCATTTGTCTCCAAAAGGGTTTGAAATTCGTATGATGTTAAGTGTTTGTTTCCATGGTGTTTTCGATCAAGCAATACATTTTGTAACCCAAGAACAAGTACAATCCTATGGATGTGTAAGACAATATTTGTTGGATTCCCACTTGGACAAGTCCAGCTACGCTTATCTCTAACGAATGGTTAGATGCTTGACGCCACTGGCTCCCCTCCACGGCACTCACTTATACGGGGCAGCCAAGCATCAACACCCATGAAACTCCCATGGAATGTTTTCCATTTCTACTAGAAGACCATAAAAGTGTGGGGTGGCTTCAGAACGACCGTTCTTGCACCAACAAATAGATTAAAGGATTTTAGCAAATTCTAGCACATGGGTTTTAGTAAGGACTTTTTGTTCGTGAAGATTGACTCATATGGCAAGAGTCCCCTTTCGGATCCATCTTGTCAGAATCAACCACATGATATTGGCGTTTCGTCCAATATCCACATTTATATCCCGGCTGGAAATACTCTTGGCTTTAGAGTGTTACCGGTTGAGTCGTTCCCTTGGGTGAGTACTTTTTCCCCAAGGCAGGCCCTCTAGGATAAACAAAAGCGAATGAGAAACACTATTCATAACTCGATCAATCTTTGTTGGAAACAAACAGAGAGAATATACGTAACAATGCCCCCACTCACACTTGCACAAGATGTTGTTCAATTTTAAGCACAAATTGAAGTGTGGAGGTGATTGCTTTATCTCACCCCAAAGTCATGAAAAAGGCCTTTTAATTCTCAAGATTGCTATAAATCGCGAGAGAAGCGCATACGTCCTTTTTCGATGGCTTTAGTCTAAGTAAGCCCTCACAAAAACAAAGCTACACTTGTTCTTTTTAGATCCACAAAGCAATATGAATTCGGTTTAGAGCACCAAAAGACAAGTGATAAACATTTTGTTCAATTTGTTAATCCCATAAATGAAATCTAGTAAGTTGTTGATCCTATTGTTTGTTTTAAGCCTTTTGTATTGTTATTTTTAGAGCCCAAATTGAAATCTATTGAGTCCTAAAATCTTGAAGTGATAAAATCCTTTAAACTTGGAATTATAAATGCTTCCAAGAGTGTCTAAAGACACTTGATACAATAGAGAAATGATGTCATAATGAAGCTTTCCTTTCGTTTCCTCCTCCCCTTTTGATTTCCTAACCTAAAAAAGTGATCAAAATGTTAGATGAGATCAAAAAACAAAAGGATATAGGGGTTAGATGAATCATTAACCAAAACACCCTAAAACTTAGGCCAAGTTATCATGTGTTTTGACTTTAGATATAAATTTGAAAATTTTAACTCATTAATAGTTAATAAACACCTACACCATTGGATAGTTTACAAAATTCTACCCCATTTCAAAAAATAAAGTATCAAAAAAGACTTTCATATGACCAAGATATGATCATTTTAAAACTGACTCCAAAAGCGCTAAAATAGTTCACATAAGCGCTAAGGGTGTGTGCAAGAAGTTGAGTCCACGAAACGTGGAAGTTTCTTGCCTTAGACAAAAAATTGAAATCGGCATCGAATAAACAGGATCCCGATTTTTAAAAATCGGGATCCCGTTACGGTTCGAGATCCCGAGCCTGAAACCAAACGGGATCCCGCTTTTTAGAAATCGGGATCCCATTTCCCTGCGGACTCCGAACCAATGAACACGGAACGGGATCCCGATTTATAAGAAACGGGATCCCGATTTATAAAATACGGGATCCCGAGTTGTATAAATTGGGAACCCGTTTTATACTGCTATTTATTTTTTTTAAAAACAGTTTTCACTGCTCTGTGAACGGGACCCCGAGTGCATTGGCAACAGCGACCCCACGACCAGCTACAGGTACGCCACCTAAACACCATTTCTTTGCATTTTTTTTGAATTGAAATTTTAAATGAAATACGTTAATTTAGCATGTATTTTTTTTAATTTTTGTCACATTTTAATCATTTTTTTAATTGTTATAGTAGAATTCAATAATTGTAAAAATAGACAAAAACTTGCAATGAAATTTAGATGTTTTTTGATAAAAATGAAAAAAAAACGTTGAATTGTGTTTTAGAAACAAAATTTAACTTTTAAATATTAAATTGTTCAATTAAACCCAAAAAAAATTGATTTTGAAAACCCTAACTGAAATAAAACAAAAAAAATTGCATTTCAAAACCCTAGAAATCGAAATGAAATAAAAACATCGCATTTACAAATCCAAATCGAGCTTTTTGAAACCCTGAATTTAAATCAAACGAAAAAAATTGAATTTGAAAACCCTAGTTTGAATTGAAACGAAAAAATTTCATTAAAAACCCTAATTGTTTAAAACTGAAACCCTAAATTGAATTGAAACAAAAAAAATTGTTAAAACCCTAAATTTGAATCGAACAAAAAATCATTCACATTGCTTAAATGTTTTAAATTTTATTTGCTTTGTATGGAAAAAATGATATATATTAAACTTTAGTTTCAATTTTAAATTATAATTAGATTAGAAATCAATATGTTAAAGAATGGTTAAAATTCATAAAGTTTATCTTGATGTTTGTTTGAAAATTTAATTAACAAATTCGTAAATCTAAACACGTACAATCGATTCCAATTGACACTAACTTGCAACTCTAAATTATGCCAAGGGCCACCCAAACTTCACCCTAAGTTTGCTAAACCCTAGACCCTAAACTGTAAAATCTAAACCCATAACACTAAAGCATTTGAAATTTATGAACCCTAGACCCTAATCTTTCATTGGACATACCTAAAATTATGTAGGTTCAATGTCAAGAATGGGTCTATTTGGTAGATTTATGAAAACTATTTTAAATATCTAGAATGCCATAAAAGTATAATTATAGCAATTCCAATTGGAAACACTTGGGTACATATATATCGTATGAAATTTAAATCTAGGAAGGTGTCTATCATATAGGCGAGTTGATAATACATGGAAAGAGGTTTGTATGTGAATATATGTATTAAGAAAAACATAGCACATGACCTCTATAGGATTTTTAAGATGTGATCCTAGATAATAATCCACCCATCCTCAATCATAATGGATTATTTAGCAATTAAGAGAGATTCAATTTAACCATAAAATTAAACCTATATTTTGATACTATATAGATTTATGTGGAAGGATAGAAATGCATCAATATGCTTTGTGCCATATTTTATGAATATTAATATTTAAGAAAAATCTACATAAGATTGACCTAAGTAGATGATTTATGTAAGGGCTTTTTAGTGAACAAGTGACACACCATGGAGATTGGGATGGTATTTAAATCGAACGTATTTATAAATATAGTGTACCCCCTTTAAATTTGTATTTGGTTTTTATAATGAGTTGAAATTATCAATGTGTTACATAAAAGAAATTTGTGCTTAGATATATTTAAATTAGATAATAAAGATATAGTTATATAAAATAGGGAATCCAACATGAGGAATAAACCTAAATAATGTGCCATTGTGTGCATCTAATTTATGCCAATGATTTAGTAAGAGTGATCGTCTAAGAGGATGAAATAAGCCTTGAAAAATTGTAAGATCTAACACTATTTTAATGTAGTTTTATATGTGTGTACATGTCCACTATGTTTTTTGAGTTTATGTTAAAATGTAAGATAAGGAGGATTGGTGGATATATTTGAAATCTAAAGAAAAAACAAAAATGATGTGAATATATAGATATATATTTTTAAAATGATTCTTTAACTTATCTATATTAAACATTGTATATTATCTCTATATTACTATCATGGCTTGATTTTCATTATGTCTACTAAATGTTGCTATATTTATTCATTGTTGTAATTAAATTATAGGGCTCAATGTGTAATCTATTTTACATCAAATTTTATAGTAGACTTATAATCCTAGAATGTTTGTAAATTTAATAGCTAACAAATAACTTGATAGGTGCAACTAAAAACCAAAAAGTGTGGTTTGATTTATCTCCATTAGGCTGGAAAGCTAAAAAATCTACTAGGTTTATCCCTATTAGGTTGAAAACCCAAAAGTGTAGCTTAATAAGTACAAGTGGTGAAAACTCACAAAAGCACTAGAAACTAATCTTTGCAAAACTACCCTTGACATATCAAAAAAAGCCAAAGGTCACCATATGTCATACCTGTATAGGTTGTATAGTTATATTAGATACCTTATAGTATCTCCTATTGGTTAAATATGTTTGAAGATGACATTAGCGACACATCCCTACATTTATATGAGATATATTATTAACATGTCGTGTTACACATATGCTAAGATACTCAAATATGGATAAGGAGAACTAGGGAATATATATTAGAAGAGAAAGATATACTAAGCTATCCAATATTATATTTTTGTACTTAGTGTAGAAGAGAAATTCTAGACCAAGAATGCAAGTGCAAACTCAATACTCTACTTCTAATGAAAGGTAAATAAAATAATGAAAGATTAGAGAAGCATAATAGGTTCCATAACATTCTTTTATGGCTCTAAATGTATGTGTTGATGTTGCTCTTTGGTTCTCTAATGTGATAACATATACATACAAATTTTATCATATGGAAACATTTGGGGATGTCATTATTTTATAGAGTTGAGGGGAAAGGAATGGAGGACTAGGTTTTTTTGGAATCGAGGACTAGAATTTCATGAGAGAATTTTTGAATTTGAATTTGAGAGGGAAGAGAGAATTAAATGTAGGTGGTTGGGTTGATGGAGGGCTTGTGTTGACTTGATTAGGTAGATGGGAATAATTGAATGCTAATTTGAATTTGGATTGAAGGTAGTTGGAAATGAATGGCTATGATTAGTCTAATTAATTTGATGGCTAGGATAGATTATTAATTTCATTTTAGATTTGATGAAGTGGAAGTAAGTTACATTAGTTTGAGTTTGGATTGGTGATTTGGAATTATTTTAATTTTAAGCTATGGATGTGACATGATTATCCCCTTAATGGTTGATTAAAAGTTAGGATTTGGGGATTTTAGCTAATTAAATAATAAACTCTAAAGTCTAAACCGTAAACCCTAAAGCCATCATTTTTTCTTAGGCTCTTAATGAAATTTGGTTGTCTTAGGCAACTCCACCAAATTTCATTACCTTATGCCATGTAATTGTTTCCTAGGATCTTGCAGCATGTAGATCCCCTTAAGCTATCCTATTACCTTAAACCCTAAACTCTAAAGTCTAAACCCTAAACCCTAAAGCCATCATTTTTTCTTGAAAGGCTGTTAATGAAATTTGGTTGCCTTGGGCAACTTCACCAAATTTTATTCATTTGAGCCATGCCATTTTCTCCTAGGACCTCACTAGATGTAAATCCCCTTAAGCCATCCTGCCACCCTAAATCGTAATTCAATTTTCTTAAGGGGTTCCAATATGACATTTCTTAAGGGGATCAAAGAAGTTCTTAAAATTTGGTGATCAAAGTTGCCCAAGGCCCAACCAAATTTAACAATAATAAGATCCAAAGATTATACAATATCAATAGTTAATTGTATTTTCATTCAAATAACATGTGCCTTAGACATATAAATGAGGCTTACATATAATTTTATCATTTGTATTCAATTATTTAAGGCCATTTATATTGAATGGTTTAACTTGGTTCTATATGGATATTTTTAGTGACATGGATTTGTGAAGTTGGTGGAATTTATGAACTTATAATGAATAGTATATAATAGTATATATTTAATGACTATCTATTAGATCATGATTTCTCCTGCTGAAAAATTGTGTGTGTTAAAGACATAAAATGAGATTTTGTGAATGTTTCAAGTTTATTGTTTAGTATGTATGTGCATGTATTAAAAATTTGCATAATAGTTCTTAAATTTTGAAATTTGTATATGTATGTATGTATAGTTTAGTTTAATGATTTGTACGCATGCAAATTATGCATCATATTTTTTATTTTAAATGTACATGTACATACATTTAATTTTTAATTTTGTATGGACATGCTCTTGAGTTGAACAATCAATGTATATATATGTGCATTTCAATTAAATATATGAGCTTAATATATATGTTGCTCATCCTATTTCAATTAAATATATGATCTTAATTTTTGTATGCACATGGACTATTTTGTATGATTTAAAATGCAGGTGCACATTATATCAAGCATATATCATGGATGATTTTAACATTGATGATATCATCAATCCACCACCTGAGCCATAGCCAGATCCGCCTCCCTCCCCCCACCTCCACCTCCACCTCCACCTCCACCTCCCCCTCCCCCTCATATGCCACCTCCAGCACCTATGGCATCTGATGAGGCTCGCTTGAGAGCACGAATAAATGATCAAGTCACATCCTTATAGACACAAATCAATGCTATGCAGAGTCAAGCATTGATTGCTCCACATGTGAGACGTTTTGCATCTGTAATGCAAAACGTTGTTGATTCCATTAGGATGATCGATTCTGATCTTGATAGGCATCGACGAGAGAGAGAACAAATGAGACAATTTTATTCTGATGGTCTCTCTTATAAACAAATATTAGACCTTAAAATAACAAAATCCCATCTAGCCCCCTACTTTCTTGACCCCGTTACCCGACAACCCATTCCACCCAACAAATCTAGAATATCCATGAGGTGGTGCATACATCCGCAGATGATTGCACATTTTTGGGATCGATGGTATATGATTTTTGATAGTCCCCCACATGCTAATTGGGAGTGCCCATTGTATTTTTTGAGAAAACTGTATGTAGAGTTTGTTTTGGGGCAAAAGCCCAATTATTTTGATTTTAGATCATTTCAGGGTGTTGGTGGCGGCATGCCACAACAGAGATTAGGGGCAAGGGTTGATCCCCACATGCCCCGTGCATGCACAACCCCTTGTTGTTGCTCCTAGTCCTCCCATTCCTGCACCTGTACATCATCAAGCTCTGGTCTCAACATTAGGTTCCCTTAGTACACTCACAGGAGACCTTGATCAGCATGCTTCTGCAATAGCGAGTGGGGAGCATAGAGACGATGATGATGGAGAGTTTTTATGGAGCTGGTCCGAGTACTGCTCCAGGAGTGTCGAACCGTCCCCATATATGTACTAGTTGTCATCAAGTGTTATGGACCGTCAGGCTACACCTAGTTCGTTGAATGAGAGATTCGGTGGTTCATCGGGTCACATCGTTCATTTGTAGAGTTCCTCGCAGCGTAACATCACCCTGAGGACACTATGACATAGGTATAAATATGCATCTAGATGTACGAACTCATTTTATAATATTTTTTATGGTTGTATATATCAAAGAAAAGTTTGCAATACATTTTAACAATCAATTTTTTTGGTGTACAAATGACACTTTCGATGCAAGGGCAATCATCTGTACCACGAGTACATATATTGACACCGGTCATACTTGGCAACCCTTATGGGGTATTTTGATTTCATTTTTTAAAATTATATATGAAATCATAAATTATTTAACTTGAGTTTTAAATTTATAATTGAATCACATATATGTTTCAAATATTAATGTCGGTTTAGGTGAGTCAATCGGCATCCACGTCGATTCCTCCTGAGGGATTGTCAAGCACTCCTCCACTATCGAGCGACATAGATCATGGGTAGGTACATTCATATTGTAAATTTGTTTAAAGTTTACATTAGTATATAGTTACAATTTTATGAGTTTTGAATTCACTAGATATATGAAACGCATGCATGTACACTTGTAAATATTATAAGCATTAAATGTCTATGTACATGTATGTCTAGGTTGATACAATAATAAGAATGGGCATTGGGCAAACATTTGATGTTGCAGCTACTCATGAGGCCACTATTTCCAGGTTGTTTATAAAACTTTCTACAAAAAATGTGCAAACTTGAATATATATGTATATATTAACCTAATTGAATTGTACATGCTTTAATTTTGATCTTGTAGGACTTTGTTGGTGCAACTTTTCGGCCCTAACCCGGACATAGTTACACCACGGGAGGACATGTAAGCAGATCTCGAGATCAAATGGTAATTTTATTTTTTATTATATTTAAGTGGATTATAAATTTTAAATTGAATATATACATATTAATATGATATTTTCACATATTCTTTTTCTTTATAGCATGAGACATCCACGTAGTTGAGCATGTAGAGGCCAGTCTGGAAGAGCCTAGTGCACAACCTCGAATCACAGTATGTAATTAAAATATGATAAATTGAATTAAATTGAATAAAAATAATAATTAATAAGAAGTTGTACATCACGATTCGAATTTCTTTGTCTTGTTTATGTGAAATGATTTAGAGAATTTAGAGGTTTCTTCGGTAGCACGAGCATCGGATGTATGTGGATATGGTGGTTATTTAATTTTATGATAGATTATAAATTAAATTGTCATTAAATCATTTTTTATTGTCTTACATCTAATTTCATCTTTCTCTTATGTACAGAGTGTTTCAGGTCATCCACATAGTCTGCATGGTGTGAAGAGGTCTCTTGATTATAGAGACAGTACATGACCTACAAACATGTGATTTTATGTGTTTTATATTTCTTGTAACTTATCATGTACTCTGTTGGACTTTATTTCATGTGTGCTTAATATATTGGTTTCATACACTTAATATGTTACATAAATTATGGACTTTATTATTGTTTGGAATTTTAATTTACGCATGTACATTTATGCATTTTATGTTCATAGTCAAGACATTAATATAGGACATTAATGTGAAATTTAGTGAAGACTTCATAATTGTAGAATAATTTTAGGTTTAATCTTCTTTTCAATGAACAAGAAGATATTTTCCTTCTAATGTATTAATTTTAATTTTATGAGAGAAAATTTATGTGGATTTACCTACTTATTTAGTTCTATAAATTGAATTTTACCTCATTGTTGGTGCACTTGGAATTCCTATACCTTGTGAATATCATGGATATCACCATTCTTTGTTATTTTATTCTTTAATTTTTCCTTAACTAGATTGACAAATAAAGTCATTGCTCTAAACTCTTAAGCAAATAAAATTCTTTATAGTGAAAAAATCTAACAAGGTATTGATATAATTAGCTAATGTACATATTTATAAAATGACACCATTAGTTTCTCACTAGTAATGGAAAAAAGTGTTCCTACTAAAAATTAAGGAAAGAGGTAATCATTAGAAAAAATATAAATTATGATAACATGAGAATGTGTATATGTAAAACGATTGTAACCATTAGGTGATGAATACGTAGTGTACACACATGATAAATTTTAAAAATGATGAATATGGAGCTCAATCCAAAGGAAAATTAATTTCATCATTGTTTCCCCATTTAGAATATCATGATTGTGTGTTGTGTATGAAAAATGAACAAAAAGTCTTGTCTCCATGTGTCAATAACAAGAAAAAAATAGAGATATCACATAAATTATGTACATAAGAAATAGAAATATGACCACAAAATTTCTCTGTGTGAATTAAGGTTAGGGTTATAGGATAAGAAAACTTTGGGTAAAGGTTAGGATTAGGACACAACTAGAGTTAGGGTTAGGTTTCAATTAGAGATTCGAGATACAACAAGGCTTAGGGATACAGGATTAATTTTTTAGAGGGCCGGGGTAAGGGTTCATCTAACACTAATTTATAAGTTGTCAAAACAAATAATGGCGTCTTAAAGGGTGTCTAAAGGGGTCATAATAGAACATGTTAATTAAGGGAGGGCGTCTAAAGGGTCATAATAGAATGTCTTAAGGGATGTCTAAAGAGGGTCTTAAGGGATGTCTAAAGGGTCATAATAGAGCAGTGTTAATTAAGGGGATATGTAGGGGTCTTAGGGGGACGTCTAAAGGGGTCATAATAGAACGTCTTAAGGGGATTAAGGGGTTAGAATATGTCTTAAGGGGATGTCTAAAGGGGTCATAATAGAGCGTGTTAATTAAGGGGATGTCTTAAGGGGTCTTAAGGGGATGTCTAAAGGGGTCATAATAGAATATGTTATTTAAGGGGACGTCTAAATGGGTCATAATAGAACGTCTTAAAGGGATGTCTAAAGGGGTTAGAATATGTCTTAAGGGGATGTCTAAAGGGGTCATAATAGAGCGTGTTAATTAAGGGGATGTCTTAAGAGGGGTCTTAAGGGGATGTCTAAAAGGGGTCATAATATAACATGTTAATTAAGGGGATGTCTAAAAGGGTCATAATAGAGATGTCTTAGAGTAGGGTTTATAATATGTCTTAAGGGGATGTCTAAAGGGGTCATAATAGAGATGTGTTAATTAAGGGGATGTCTTAAAGGGGATGTCTAAAGAGGGGTCCTTAATAGGAGAATGTGTTAATTAAGGGGATGTCTTAAGAGGGGTCTTAGGGGATGTCTAAAGGGGTCATAATAGAACATGTTAATTAAGGGGATGTCTAAAGGAGTCATAATAGAACAATAATGTATGCATGATATTTTAGTGATTATACAATTAGACATAAAGTTTCAAAGTAGGAAAACATGCACATTTAACAAAAAAATATATAGAATATATATTTGATACATAGAAGTACAGTATGTTTAGTGCATGAGAGTATGTATGTACATATATGTCATCTCAAAGCAATGTTTACAAAATTTAGATATGCAATCTCAAGAAAATCTCAAACTCGTGCCTAGAATGTAGTAGGTCTTCACACCACCTGATATATAAAAGGTACAAGCAATATCAATGAAATCATCAAAACATACATATTTTAATTTATATAAAACTATCTATATGTACATAACTCAAGTACCTACATTTAAAAGTATTTGAGGTTGAATGCAGGCATCCTCTCCTTTTTGTTTCAAAGTAGGATCAATGCAATGATGGCTTTAGGATACAAAAAAATGACAATAAATCAATTTTAACTATTTATATCAAGCAATATCAATATGTAATCAAAACTATGTATTTAAATATGATTTTAACTAATAATTGTCTGTTTTTGCAAGTATTCCATGTTGTCTAGGTTAGTTGCATGGACCTAGATCCTTGCATACATTCATACATGGGATATATAAAAAGAACAATTTAAATCAATTTCAACTAATAACACACTTGACCAATGTGAAACATGTATTTAATGTATTTAAAAGGACAAAATAAAACCAAAACTATATTTACCTGTATTTACTTAGTCCATTGTACCATCTGCATCCTCTCTTTTTTGCAATGCATCTATGATTGCCTCATGCTCTTCCATAGAAATTGACCATAGCACTTTTTTTGAAGGTCTTCCACGATACCTCTCTAATTTATATTTTTTGCCACCACCAAATGTGAATGATGTATAATATTTTTATGTGTTTCATAGTCTTTGAATGTAGGTAGACCATTCTTTCTTCTCAGGTATTTTTGTAGCCAAGTTCCAACAACCACCACCGATCC
>VDFB02256132.1:39837398-39877699 GCA_007258455.2 Sequoia sempervirens
TCACTCAAATGGATAAAATCATTTACCTTCAATTTTTTGCATATTATAATTAATTTCATAACCCAACTTTGTAACCTTTTATTTATTTATTTTATTTTAATATTACAAATTTATTTTATTATAAACTATGATTGTTTATAAATATGTTGATATTAATTTATCAAAGTACCCTTTTTTTCTTAATAATTTATTTTAATGCATCAAATAACCAAAAGAATTTATCAAACAATTTTAAATTAAATAAACCAAATGCCAATCAATTACTTGAACCCTAACTAGGTTCAAAAAGCAAGACCTCAAGCAACACCAACTGACCACAGACAAAACTGACAACATTGACAATGTATCAGACCGAATATTCATCCTCTTTGAGGATGATGACTAGGGTAGGGACAAGTGTTATCTTCGATCAAATTATCCATTGGGTTTCAAGGCACGATCAAACCTGCCAATTTAGGTGGAGTAAATGCCTAGTACCTACAACCTGCAACACACAAAACGGTCGTGCATACATATATACATATAAATAGACACACACATCATGATGAACCTATCCTTAAACATATACAATAAGTCCTATCCTAACCTTCACACATAGTACCTAAATATACAACATCAATTGATTAACATCATTAACACATACCTTTAAATATCCCTATTATTTTACCTTCATCTCCAAGTTCCAAAGCCAAACTACTTGCATGTCCATGGTGAGAATGGACGGGCACTACATACTAGGTCTTTGTCTTGGTTATATTCCTGATTGTATGTGATTGAGATTTTAATTTATCTCCTTGATTAATGGATCCAAAAGTTCTATATATAAATGTATATTACTCTTTATAATTATGTTCCATTATACTAAATAAAATATATTTACTCATATCATCTAGATTTATAATTAGTTCATAAATATTAAGTCCTAGGTAGAATTATTATTTATGATAAAACTCTAACAAATCATTCGAGCTTCCTTTTGATATTTTTATATATTGGTTAAACTAGGTTGAAACATGTTTTAAATTAGTTTAGTTTACATTTTATTTTCTATTTTCTTGGCCTACAAATGTTAGTGAATGGGAAACTATTAAAACTCTATTTATTTGTATAACTAATTTATCAGATTCTCTATGTAAGGAGAACAACAACCTCATCAAGAAATAATATTAAATTTATGTGAAAATACGATATACTTGATTAGGCAATTGATGTGTTGGAAGAGTCAAATTGCTTTCAACTAGATTTTTTTTGTTGCACTTAGTTGGTGTGTAAAAAAAGATATTAATAGGTTTTAAGACATACCTTTCAATATGAAAATCTTGATCCCAGTTCAAATTATTTTGGTGTGCAAGCTAATGACACAATGGTTAAATTGCTTTAAATTTTAACCTCAAATTGAGAGCCATTCATTATGGTCAATTCTGTTGAATCCTGAATGGAAATTGATCATATGGATCAATTATAGTCATAGTTTAACATCAAAATTGAGGTACACAAGTAGATTCTAGGTTCATTCATTCATCCTCTCCTTGGAAGATAAAAATTTACTATGAAGTTTTCTCGCTCTCTTATTCTAGGGTGAAAAATATTATATATAAGTACCTAGTTATGCCTCATTAAGTGCCAACTCTGTCTCAATTAATTCAAGTTAACTTCCCTCCTGATTGGAAGTGATTAAGTTAACTCATAACTCTTAAATATATCATCTTCTTGATACATATATCCAAGAGGTTCATATATTTTAATTTTAATTTTTGAAATTATGCTTCATTATATGAATATAATATCTTTAGTTTTTTATTATACAAGAAGGGAATCCAACCGGGATACCATAGTAACAAAAGGAGCTGAAACAACAAGAAATGAGATATACTAGGAAATAACACTAGTTACACCCAAAAAACAACAACTAGACTAACTACTAAAATGTAGCCATAAGGGGCACACAAGCCAAATTACCAGTATTGCATCCACATGATCATTATAGTTATAATAAAAAACATAAGCATACCACATACTGTCCCAAAACGTGCCACACAAGCCATATAAAATATTAACCATAGTCCAACAAGTTCTAAACCAAATCCTAGCAAGTAAAAAGTAACAATCTGGAACTATCATCCAGAGGAATTAAAGTTTATAGGCAGACATAAAACCAGAGAAAAAATAGAGTAGGAACAATGCCATTATTTGGCATTAGCTATCAAATCCCAGTGTTCACTAATTTGAGAGACAAACTCTCTCCAATCCAATCCAACATCATTGGTCAGGTCCTTCGTGCCCTCCTGCTTCTCAGTTTCTTTAGTTGCTTCTTAATCTTTGATTGACTAGAAACAACTCCAACTGTAAGATGCCTCATAAAAGCATCAATCACCTTCATTAGAGTTGTGATCGCTTTCTCCATGTCTTCAACCTGAACCTATAGAAAGGTGATTCTAATTTTCAAAAAAGAATGTTAGTGTCCTCAGGAATAGTAGTACCCTCGGCTATAATGCTACTTTTTCCAAGCATAAAATTGGATAATTTTACTATATATCTGGCAGTGAATTTATTAGTGTTATTAATTCAATCCAAATATTATAAATTATCTTTATAAATCAGATGAAAATGCACAAAAATGCTAATTGATTAGTGTTATCTAGTTTAAGATTTAAGCACATAAAAACATCATCAATAATACATAAATTAGTATTCAACAGTATATATATT
Organism: Sequoia sempervirens; assembly: GCA_007258455.2. Taxonomy (NCBI): domain Eukaryota; kingdom Viridiplantae; phylum Streptophyta; class Pinopsida; order Cupressales; family Cupressaceae; genus Sequoia; species Sequoia sempervirens. Next base: position 39,840,108 of record VDFB02256132.1, read on the forward strand.
ATTAAAAGAGAATAAATAACATCATTAAAGAATTCAATTAAAACAACTCCATCTCATTTAATTAAAAATATCTTGAAATTGAATTTAGTACTTATCTGAACCATAGGTCTTGGAAAGGTCATTCTCATCCCAAGAAGATATCAGTGGTATTGGCTCTTGCTATGGAACAATCTAGTAGGAAACAATTCCTTTTGGAACACAACACACTATTGTGCTCCACACAAGTGTTGGTTCAACAGAATAATGCTCAACACAAGTGCACACCATGCTTTACAGTAATTACTCCTCATGTATAAAAAATTCTCCAAAGCTTAATTACTCAACATGCATACAACATGCTCCAAAGTAATTGCTCAACATGTATATAACATGCCTCATAATAACAACTCAACATACATTATAACAACCCTAGCCCTGGGACAGTCCCAGGGGTACTCTGTACCCCGAGTTGGACACACTCTGTGTGCCCCCTTCTCCAATGCCCATAGCTCACCAAACCACTTTCTTCTTCCTTGAATGTTATACATGCTTGAATATTCTCCATGCTTGAATGTTTTTCTCCATGTATCACATGAATGATTTATATATCCTTTTAAGGGGTGGTTTCCAACCATCACACCCTTTCACAAAATGTTATCTTTTAATAATTATTTAAATAAATAATTATTCTTCCTTTTTAAAGAGTGTTTATACATATTCTTTATTAATCTCTCTTTTAACCAAAGGATCATAATATCCTTTATTTTATATCTCCCTTTTAATTCTAAAGGGTTATTCATATATTTCTCTTCTCTTGGGGAATAAGTCACATAACATTGGAAATGTCCTCCACATCACATACCTCCTTCTCAGTTACCTCCAAGTCCCGTTCCCCATCAATTTCCTCCCCCACCTTTTCATCTTCCTCCTCCTCTAGTTATTCTTCTTCCATCTCACAGTCTTCTTCATCACAATCCATTCCTTCACTTTCGTCCTCCACTTGGGGTTCAAATTCTTCCACAAACAACTGTTCCTCTTCCTCAATTTCAATCTTCTTTTTACCTTTTTTATTTAATTTTTGAACTAGCAACCTTTGCCAATCTTGCTAAACGTTGGCCACCACGTAAAATTACCACCTTCCCTTCATCCAATTCATCCTTTTGAGGACCATTAGGGTCTTCAACTATGGTAATGATATTTCCATGCTTTAGTGTTTTCTGGTCTTTTTTTAAGCTCTTAAACCTTGGGGGGTTCTAGGAGCAGCGGGGAGTATTTCCTTTTTTAGGGGTAGCTTCGAGCAATTCCAACTCAAGGGGATTCACCACAGAGGCATGATTATACTTAGAGGTAGGTGATTTGGAGCTGGGGGTAGCTAGATTGGAAGCATTCATGGGGCTACCATCCATAGATTCCACACAAGGAGTAGGGAACCTAGGGTTAGGCACATGGTTTAGAAGGACAACATCCTGGGAGGGCCAACCTTATCATCATAATTATGGTGGGGATTATATTTCCAAGCAATTAACAGGTTTCCATGGGGGTTATTCACAAGGGCATACTTATAAAAAGCCAACATTAAGCCTTGGTGCAATGAAGGTGAAGCCCCATTTTCAATACTTTGTTGCAAGGATGAAAGAAATTAGAATGAAAAATTTATCCTATCATTATGGTGAATTTGATTAAGGATAGGGAAATGGTAGGAATTCACAGTCATGTACCTACATTCAAGAGTGAAACAAAGCATTAAAAACATGCTTACCAGGGAAAATGGCGGAGGAAGGTCAAGCCTAACATACCCATTATGAATCCTCGCAAGCAACTCTCCATCATGCAAAAATCTCTCCACAAAATTTTCGTAGTCCGCACCACTCTTCTTCACCACCTTTCTTCCTTCATTCGCTAGACTAGTAGCCCTAGCAATTAGCTAGGTTGTAACTTGAAATTTCATCGCACCAATGGAGACATGGCCTTTTTTCCAGGAGTTGGTGAACTTAGTAGTCAAAATTTCATTATACCCCCTTATAGCTTCAAATAATGAATCCATACTAGCCACTCTAAACATATGCCAAAGATCAACATTTTTCTTAAGAACTAAATAGTTAGGGGGTTCAGTTCTCTTCCTTAGCCCTCCCATTTTTGAAGATTGCAAAATTTTTGGGTTTTTCTTTTGATTTGCCTCTCTTCACACCACCCCAAGCACTAAAATTGTAGAGATGATAGACAAAGATAATGAAGCAAAGAAAACCATTTGAATTGTAAAACCAAATTTGCTAGATGAAATAAGCCAAAAACACGAGCCCTAAGACATAAATGGCATGATTAAACTTTACCATGTAATAAATATATCTAGGTTAACATGATCAAGTTGAGTCTCAAAAATGGGGTAGGAAAAGACGTATGGAACATTAAAAATATTTGAAGTGACCAAGGATTTGTTGTTGCAAACAATCATGTGATACGAAGGGTACTTGGAAATGATTAACTCATTTAATTTCTGGCCAAAGAAAATCTCCTCTACATTTTTCATTATATGCGACCTACCAATCTTGTAATTATTAACCTTAATGTTCATCCAATCACCAATTCTAATAATGACACATTTCTAGCCAATGAAAATTACCTTAACAATTTCTATAAGCAAAACATACCAAACTTGTAATTATTAACCTTAGTTTCTATCCTATCACCACATCTAATAAACACACCGCTGAGACCCCTTATCCAATACTTATAATGTATAAGCATATTAATATTTTTATTTTAAAACTCTATCTTTTATTGCCCTAGGAAACCCACCATACTCCGAATGAGTCCAAGTGTTACACTTAAGAGCCTCATTGGCAGCGATGTCAACAGAGGAGTTCCCTTCCTTGTAAACATGTTGGACTTTACAATAAGTGAAAAATTGCATATGCAGCTTGCAATTATCCATTATGGCTCTTAATTCCCAAGGAGCAACACTCTCCCCTTTCAAAATATCCATAATTATCTTTGAATATCCTTCTAAGATGACTTGTTGGAAGCCTAAATCTTTCAACAGTTTAATACCACCCCAAGCAACCATGGCCTCCGCTTTGTTATTAGAGAAAGCCCCCAAATTTTTATCATAACTAGCAATACAATCCCCATTGTGATTCTTGATTAAACCTCCCGCCCCTGCCAAACCAGGGTTTCCCTTAGAGCAGCCATCAAAATTGCATTTAACCCTATCCTTCTTAGTGGGAATCCACATAGTAGTCTTCCTTGAAATGTAAGTAGCCCAATTAAATTTTGTGAGATCCTTTTTGAGGCCCCATAGTTGTTTGATTCTCATCTCTTTATAGGAATACAAAACCTTAGAGTAGCTGTAACCTCCCACTTCCACATTTTCCTGAATTTGGGTCTTAATAGCAAAACATAAATCACAACTATTTCTCTCAGTTTCTCTGAAAATTTGATTATTCCTCTCCTTCCAAATCCCCTAGGCAACAAAGGGAGGGAATTGATTCCAAAGATCCAAGATAATCTTGTGAGAGAATGCGCAGAAGGATCAACTGTCAATGAACAATTTCATAGAAGGTGGAGAAACCCATTCAGTTAGCAACAAGAGAATGAAGAAGGACCAAATTTCTCTTGAGAACGAAAAGTGGAAGAACAGGTGCATAATAGTCTCCTCCTCTTCTCTATAAAGAACAAATCTATTAACAAATTGGAACCCTCTTCTAACCAAATTATCAATAATAAGGATTTTTCCATGAGAAGCAGCCCACCAAAAATAGTTAACCTTTGGAGTCACATTTTTTTATCCAAACCTTGTTCCATTGGAATCCCTTATTGACTAAAAGAGGTTTTTCTAATTCCACATAGGCATTTTTTACAGAAAATAGCCCGAGGGGTTCTTTGTCCAAATCCATTCATCCTTCCTATCTTTAGAGAAGAGGGTAGCCTCCCTTATTAAATTGTGAAGCCTTTACACAACAGGGGCCTAATTTTGCTATCTAACACCCCTTGTAACACCCCGCCACACAACCCTAGAGGAAGTTGCAATTAACTACACAAACGCACTATTTTTTTTTTTGATTAAGTAAAAAATAACATGCAAGTTCACTACCCATTGCAATAATGTCTAAGGTTACGAGACTGAGGTTACTTTAAAACCCAAACAAGAAACATGAATAAAAAAGATAACATTTAATTACTTAAAGAATTAAGAACGCATACATTCCATATATGATAAATTAGATCAAGAATAAGAAATACCACATGATTTCAAATAACATAATTGATCAATAAGATTACAACTCTCATTCCCCAAATGAGGTAAATCCAATAAGCATGGTTACAAAATACATCTTCCACCTTGATAACAAATGAGGGGTAATAAAATACAATATCAATTGAAATAAATAAAGCATGAAATGACACTGGATCCCACGAGCTCTCCAACTGGAAATATCGTCGACACGAACAAGGAGACGACCCAACGAAGAAAGATGCACGTTCCACCCAACCATGTGATACCTGAAGGCTCACCCCCCATGCTAGGAGATAGTAACAAGGATTCTTACACAAGACCATCTACGTCTAGACACAAGTTAAAACATAACTGAACTGAATCGAATACAAACACAATATCACTTAACACAATGGTTACAATGCTTCCAGAGAACAATGATCATCTACACAGTACAACGAAATGACTTTTGGTTGACATAGAGAGAGTGTCACACATCATTTGCTATAAGTTACCCTAGCTCAACCTTCCTAGGCTATCGAACCCCCATTCTGGGTTACCCTGGCTTGCCTCTACCAGTTGCCGGACCCCCATACAAATTGTGCTTCTCATCTCATCTCAAGCCTTAAAAAGTGCATGAGTCATGAGAGATGCATTCATTATCTTAAAATTAGTCTGAAAGTTTTTCTTTTCATTAATTCTTATTAAGTTATCACTTACTTAAACCCTAAGTGAGTTACCCTAGTGCCCCTCTATGTGTCGGACCCCCATAAAGAGCCACTCCCCTATGGACAACACTTGGTACAAAACCACAATTCCATGGTAGACAAGATGCACAAAACTTGAATCTAATATCAACCTTAAGACATAAGGTCACACATAACCCATTCGTAGTAACCGGGTGTTCAAATAGCTAAACCCACGTGCACTACCCAAAACAATTCACAAATCGAACCATCACAAAAAACATCCCAACATAGAATAACTCCTCTGGAAGACTTACTAACTCGATTAGCCCATTTTTCCCAACAAACATAATAGGAAAAACACAAGTTAAAAGCAACTCAGGAAAATTAAAAAATTCTAAAATTCGGATTTCTTAAATCCAATTTAACAATAAAATTTGCTCAATTATTTATAATTTAAGATGGTTTAATCCATAAGATAAGAACAAATCATAGCTAATTGTTTATCTCTATAATTTCCCCCAATTGTACAATACATGAAAATAACTAGTCTTATCATAATTTTGTTTGCAACCAAATAATATTTAAACTATCATAACATCATTCTCTTATAAATTCTCATTTCAATTAAAATAGATATTCATTTTCTTTAAAAATGTACCCTTATTAAATAACTATTAAACATTTGACAAGCAATAATACAATAAATCTAAGGGTTACTTTAGTTTTCCAATAATATTTAGATATTAAAAACTCATTTCCCATTGAAATCATTTTATTATAAAATAAATATTTTCCTCCATTATAATAAAGTAATCTTAAAATCATTATAATTAAATATAAATATATATCAAACATATATATAATTATATACTTAATGTATATAATTTATATATATATATTTAAATATATATTTTTAAAATCCATTTAAATTCTAAAATATTTAAATCCAATCCAATTACCTAATAATTAAATATGCAATAATATATATATATATATATAATATATATATATATATATATATATATATATAAAAATATATATATATAAAATTATAAAACATATATATAGAATTTATATATATATATATATATTATAAATATATATATATAATAAATATTATATAATATATATATATATATAATATATATATATATATGTTTATAAAATTTATATTATATATTTTAAACAATAATTAAAAAAACTTTTAAAGTACTTTCCCACGTAGGTGTCGCAAGGTCAAACCGCCCCCTTATAATAATTTTTTTTAAAATTTCTTTTTTTATTTATAAAACAAAAAATTAAATAAATCCCTGCTCTGCGAATTTCTAGAATTTGAGAGAGAGAATTTTGAACAAAGATTTCCCAAAATTCTATAAACTATATATATATAATTTAACATAATACAGTCAAATTGAACAAGCTTTCCACAAATTAAACTACAACAAAGTAATACTCAAGCATGATTTCATAGTTTCAATTTTTGGGTATCCCCAAATTCAAATACAAAAAATTAAATGCTTTTCTTTTGTTTCCTCTTTCATTTTCTATTGTTTAATTTAGAAATTTCTATAGAAAGAGATTGTTTTTCTTCAAGAAATCTAAATTCTTTCAAGATTTTAACAAGGTTTTTAAATTTTTTTTCCAAACAAGCTTTCAATATTGAAGATCCTAAATTTCAAAACAATAAATACAAACAAGAAATAACTTGTTGGAAACTTGAAGAAGAAGAATGAAGTTGAGCTGCAATTTCCAAATCTTCCAAAGTTTTTCCAAAATCTTCACCCAAATCAAACAATGCATATCCCAAACAAGAATAACTTCATTTTCCTTTTAACAACCATTTTCTTCCAAACATGAAAATCTTCCCCAAATTTAGTCAACTTCCCTAAAATATCCCATCCACCATAGTTATTACTCCCACTATGCATTTTGGAGATATTTTGTTTATTTGAAAATTTAAAACTAAAATTTCTATTCAACAAGAATTTAAAACTTTAATAATTACTTTTCAAAAGCATTTGAAACTTTTTTAAAATTTCCTTTTCAAAAGAATTTACAACTTTTAAAATTTCCATTTCCAAAAATAAATTAACACTTTTAATTCCCAAAATGGATAACTTAATTCATTTCAACCTAATTAATTTAATTAATCAATAAAATAAATCTAATCCAATATTAGATCATTTTATTAATTAAATTTAATTAATTAATTATTTTATTTTATTTTTTGATCTGTAAGGTGGTGATTTTATAGATAAAAAAGAAATATACAACCATCTGCTAAGCAGGAAATATACCAGTGATAACAATCAGTCAGCCAAAACAGAGCAAACGAGGAGAAACCACAGCTCCATACAGTCCCAAAACAGGAAAGAGTGACAAAACGGGGGAAAAGAAACTAGCCTCCACAAACAAAAAATGTAAAGCACAAGTTCGAACTACCGGAATAAACAAGTCAAGAGCCAGCAGAAACCAAACGAGCAACAAAAAACCCTACACGAATTCACCAGAAACCATTTAACTCTGCAAAATGAATGAAGCCTTCCATCCATTCCATTCCGTCCACCGGCACAATCTTCAATTTTCGCTTCAAGAAATCAACCGCCACATCTGCTATCTTTCGGTGCCTTGATAATGCGGGCCCTTTGAGATCCAGGAGAAATGGATAGACTTTGACAGCTTCGTCAGACTCCCATAGAGAAGCTATGTTTGATGGACGCGGAATACCCTTACCATTAAAGGCCGCCTTCAAAGTCGTTTTGAGGCCGCTAAGCAAATCGTCCTGGAACAACCAAACCATCAATTCCTTAGCCTCTGCCTTTGGGGTATCAAGGTCCAGGAGCATGGCAAGAAACCGGGATGAAATGTGTGCGTTGTCTCGGGCGAATTCATTCCTTTCTAAGTGTCCTTTTCCAAGGACCATCTTCACAGCAGCGACAGACGCCGGATCATCCAAGAGCAGGATGCGCTTTAACCGCTGATCCATAACCTCACGAAAGGAAATTTTCCGCTCCTTAGCCACTAATGAAATTGGAGTATTGACACCGAAGGTTTCCAGACCTTCCGCCGAGATGAGAATGGTAAACTTTGACATCGACGGTCTATCCATTGACAAATGATTGACAGTCGCACCCTGCAACAAAAACACAGAATACAAAACCAAAATGCAAAACTCATGCTTAAGAAATGACTTCATTAGCTTAATTAAAAGCCCGAATAATGATCCGTTAGGCTTCGCATACAGAGCAGAATTATGGCGAAGCAAAATGTCCTTGGCATGAGTTAAAATACGGCCCCCGTCCATCCAACTTAGAACCATAATCAATGCAATTTATGGAGAATCCCACTCGGCACGTCTGCGATCGGTTCAGAGATTGCCGTGCCCGACGTGTCACACTGACGGCGCCATGAGAACTGAGCCAAGCATGCCACCAGGCCAACTCTAGAATTTTCTAAATTCAAAGACTGCCGATAAAACTAGTGAGGAGCACTAGCAATTGGCCAAAATTAAAAGGTTTGATGTGACAAGAACAAGCCAAAGCCAAAGAATTCAGATCCGACCCGTCTGCCACCTCACGTCCACCCTGAACACCCACAGCCTATGTGAGGGGCGTGGGGGAGCCCACCCATCCACCCACTTAATTAATTAATTAATTAAATTAAATTAATTAATTAATTAATTAAATTAAATTAATTAATTAAATTAAATTAATTAATTAAATTAAATTAATTAATTAATTAAATTAAATTAATTAATTAATTAAATAACATTTATAACATTATAACCAGATAAATTTAATAAACAACTTAAATACATAAAGTCATTTATTTACCTTTTTCAACTTGCAATTAAATGAAATCAAGAAGAGATGAACAACATAGAAGCAACTTAACCCGACTAAAGCCCGACGACACACTATGACTACGGTGATGACTTGGCACAAAAACCTAGCTACTATCTCCCAATCGAATACCGTTGGCCAATGGACACGCTCAAACCTGTGAAATCAGGTGGAGTCGATGTTCTGTACCTATCAACCTGCGAATAATGAGTATATCGAACATGCATATATATAATATAATAAAACACACCGTGAAGAGGAAATATCAGAATCATAGGGCGCTCGCAAGCGAGTGGTACAATCCCGTCCCCTTCACCAATACAAAATTACTAACTAACGAGTCTAACATCAATAATATATTGAAAGAATAAAGCATCATCAATTAAATATCTGCTAAGCTAATTCAAAGCATGCCATAGTGATAACATCAGAGTAAAATACCATCACATCAAAATATAACATTCGCATTGCTTTACAGTTTGCGATCAAATAGTAACCAAGTACCATAGTCAAAGTACAAACAAAAACAATATAACAAAGAAAAACACTGTCGATCAAAAGAGCCAAAATGGAGGGGTGCTACACCCCTTAGATTAGCTCCCAAAAGCTGATTATTAAAGTTGATCCAATTAGGTTATGGACCATCTCAATCAATATAACCAAAAACCTTCTTTCCACAGGTTTTGACCAGTCTTTGTTCTAAGGGGTTGAGGTAGAAAACAGATGTGAGAGGAGGCCCACTGCTTCAAGAGTCTTTCCAGAAATCAATTTCCATACCATTACCAATTTACTTCCTAACACCCAAATTTAACACACTTGTAGTTATAAGGAGGCGATTCCAAAAGACAGTTCCATAAGGCACCTCAAAGGCATAAAGGAAACAACCTTGGTCTCTGTTTCTCAAATATTTAACTTTAAGGATCCTGACCCAATCCTTAGCTCCTTCTAGTGAATTCCACCCCAACTTGGCTGCAAGAGATTTATTAAAGAGTTTAATTCTCCTTATCCCTAGGTCTTCAATGTTTTTAGGAGCACAAAATTTCTCCCACCCAACCAGTTCCATTCTGTTTCTTTCCTCTGTTCAAGACCACACTAATCTTTTTTGAATTTGCTCAATTTTTTCAACTATGAAAATAGGAATGTTAAACATTGACAAGTAGTAGACCATAATATTTTGAAGGGAAGCTTTTAACAATTGGAGCTTCCCAACTTGGCTTAGAAGTTTTCCTTTCTAGCCATCCAACTTCTTTTGAATTCTTTCAATAATATGGTTCTAGTAATTTCTATTTGGTTTTTTAGAGAACCGGGGAAGGCCAAGATAGACAATAGGCAGGACAACTTTCTGGCAACCCAATATGTGAACATCTTTGTCTTTCAAAACCTGGTCAAAATTAAAGAAGTATATCTTGCTCTGATTGTAGTTGATATGCTAACCTGAAGTACAAGCATAATCATTCAAGATGGATTTCCAATGACCAACTTCCCCAATCGAAGCTTCTCCAAAGAGGATTGTATCATCAAAATTTTTTTGATGAGAGGAAGGTGGGAGGGTAGATGCAACATTAACACCTTTCAACAACTTAGAGTCCTGAAGTTTTTGGATGTTTCTACCTAGGATTTCAACAATAATAATGAAAAGATAAGGGGGGAGAGGGTCCCCTTGCCTAAGACCCCAACCACAGGAGAAGAAACCTTGAGGGACTCCATTCACCAAGACTGAACATAAGGAGTAGTAACACAAGCAATGATCAGTTTTAAAAACCTACCATTAATCCGAAATTTCCTGAGCACAACAAATAAGAATAGTTAGGAAACTCTATCATAGGATTTAGAGATATGAAGTGTCAAAGCCGTCCCTGCATTTTTACTAAGATAGATGGAGTGGAGAATTCATGGGTAGTAATAGTAGCATCCAAAATGTGTCTTCCCTAAACGAACCCTTTTTGATTTCCAGCCATCATTTTGTTAAGAACAACTTTTAATCTAAACACAATAATCTTAGAAGAAATTTTATACACAGTGTTACATAGGCTAATAGGGAAAAAATCATGCATAGAGGAAATATCTTCCAATTTAGGAATGAGGGCAATGAAAGTAGCATTAAGTTGATTAATAAGCCTACTAGATCTGAAGAATTCTCTAGCAGCATTCAAGAGATCTTTATTTACAATATCCCAATAGGGTTAGAAAAAGGCCAGGGGAAACCCATTAGGCCCAAGGGCTTTGTATGCTCCAAAAGAGAAAACAACAAATTTCAATTCCTAGAGAGAAACATCCTTTGACATCTCTTGAAGGTCCTGCTCAGAAGTCACCTTAGGAATAACTTGAAGGATTTCATCAAAGTCCTGTTGAGCAACCACAGGTTCCTTCTTGAAGGAGGAGAAGAAGGCCACAACTTTAGTAGCAATTTATTTTTCATTACTCACCATACTACCATCTTCCTTCTTAAGTTTTCCTATCTTATTACTGCTTCTATATTTCATAGTAGACTAATGGAAAAATTTAGTGTTATGGTCCCCTTCCATAAGCCATTGAACACAATATTTTTGTTTCCATAAGATCTCCTCTTGTTTATTAACCTTAAACCATTGAGCTCCAAGGTCCTATTCATGGCTGTAGATAGCTTCATCCACCACCCTTAACTCCATACTATCCCACACCTCCTTAATGCTGTCTCCCAAGGAATTTTTGGTATAAAAATATTACCAAAGGAAAGTTTGTTCCAACCCTTCACTCTTTCTTTAATTATTCTCAATTTATTAGCAGGACAAAATATAGGGGTACTAGCCGAGGGTTCATTCCACCATTTTTCAACTAAGGTACCAAAATCAGGGTGGAGGGTCCACATAATTTCAAATCTAAAGGGAAATGGTCCCTTGGAAGAGTCAAAATTCCTCTTTAGCACAACGACATTGTGATCAGAACTAGTTCTTGGAAGTGAAAATAAGGAGAGGTACAGTGAAATGTTCCAATTAGAGGAGACCAGGAACCGATCCAATTTGAATTGAATGATTCCTAGATCTCCTATTAGACTAGGTAAATTGGTTGCTAAGAAGGGGGATATCAAAGAGCCTAACATAGTTTATAAAACCAACCAAGTCCATCATACTATCCGAATAGTCGTCCAAACCTCCCAACTTTTTAGATGGAAGAAGCAGAGAGTTAAAATCACCTCCAAGCATCCAAAAGTCATCCTTACTTTCCTTTATGCTGTCATCCAAGAATTCCCAAAGAAGCTATCTATCTTGATGGGAATTTGGACCATAAACATTTATCAAATTCCATTTTTTTAAAGGTGCTAAGATCTTCAAAGGAGACCATAAGACAATTTTTACTAGAGAAACCCAAAGAACCTTTAAGTTTAGATGGGTTCCATAGAGTAGCAATACCTCCAGAAGCACCTTCAGTGTTGCTTAGAACATAATTAGCACTGGGCCAGATATTCATAACAATCTTATCAAAAGTTTCCTTCATCTTGGTTTCTTGAAGAAAAAGAACATCAGCTTTATTGTCTAATAAACAGGTTTTAACCAAAAATTGTTTAAAGTGGCTATTCAAACCCCTAATATTCTACGAAATTATCTTCATGATCAAAGAAACAAAACTACAAAATCACCTTGATTCTATTAGGGAGGGGATACATCATTCCTTACTTTTTTTTAGAATTTTTCCCCGCAATGGATTCCAAAGTCTTTTATCTACCCGAAGCCACATCACGAATAGTGTCTTTATTTCTTGTTTCCTTCTGGGAAGGTCTACCAACCTTATTTCCTCTACCTACATCTAGTTTCTTCTTCTTTTTTGACTTACAATTAGCCTAAACCCAGTCTTCATCATCAACTTCTTCTAAGGGAGAAGAAGGGAAAAACAATAGAGCCAAAGAATCCTTGATATTCTTTCCTTCTTTCTGATAGGGGGAGAAAACTATCATTAGGGAGTTTAGGAGGAGAGGGGGAAAAGGAGTCTTTGTCCTGACCAATTTGAGATACAATTTTTCCTTCCTCAATAATCTCTGACATATCTACAAGGGGATGTGTAGAAATTCCTGTCAATCCCAAATTTGCTTCGAGATCAATAAGGGATTTAACAACTGGTTTGGTCTCATCACCTATTTCCTTCAAAACATGTTGTGTTCCAGAATTAAGCTTACTACCACCACAAGAGGTCATTTCCAAACTTACCTCTCTCCCCAAATCTTAGGACTCATCAGGGAATCCTTCATGAGTTACCTGGGCCTTCGAAATCATACCAAACCTAGGGGAGGGTTCAATTAAGGTCTCCAAAGTATCACCATTTTTTCTTCTTCCTAGATAGGGGGTAGCAATAACCTTTGGCTCTAGAATAAAATAATTAAATAATGAGCTGGGGGCATCACTTTCCAAACCTTGAGGCTTCCTATTGCAAGAGTCAATGAGATGGCCATTTTTTTTGTAAGATTGGAAAAATAGTCTAGCATTTTCATATTTAAGGGGTTGAGACTAGTTTCCAAACTTTAACTTCAAAACAATAGAGGTCAACAAAACAATGTTAACAACCACATTAACAAAAATCCAAGTAAAGACTAAACGAGACTTCTCTTGGGTAATTTTATCAACAACCAATAGGTTCCCAAATGAGTTAGCAATCCCATTAAAGATATCTAACTCCTAAAATTCTAAGGTTAGCCCACCCACGTAGGAGTAGCAACACCCAAGTCAGTAGAGGGGTAAAAACCCAGTTTCTATTTACAAAATGAAAGGAAGTTCTTAAAACCAACATCAAAGGCCCACGGGCCTCCCGTGAGGACCTTTAACATATCCTCATAAACAACAAAGGTAAAAAGGAAAATACCTTTGGACATAGACTAATGGAAACACTACCTTTTAAATTATAGATAGAGTCAACCCATTGCCTAACTTGGTCTATATTCGGGCGGTATGCCAAGAACTTTCCCAACAATGATAGCTTGAGGCCGTCCATTGCCTTAATCATAAGAGCTTCAAGAACATCAATTTCCTGCCCATCTTAGACTAAACAAGAAGCAGACTCTGTGTTCAACCTAGCCATAGTTGGTGAGCCTTTGCCAGCCAATTTATTATCCAAAAATGAAATAGGGTCTTCTTCAAAGGAAAAAAGATTCCAATCCTAGAGGAGACATATGTGACTTGCCAAAAGTATGAGCCACTAGTTCTGCAGAAGAAGGGATAACATTGCTAGAAGGAATTCAACTATGGGGAACAACATTTTTTGGAAGCAGCAAACTTGGACAAAAGAATAGGCTTGGGAACAACATTCCTAGGATGGGGGGCCTTGTTGGGCCCCCAGCGAGATTGGCCCATCAATCAAATAGTCAAGTCAGGAGCTAAAATCCAGGAAATTCAAAAAAACACAAGAGCATGAAAGTTGTAGAGTAGAGAGCCGGAGAGAAAAAATAAAAGTAATATCATAATATCTTTAGTTATCTTCATCTAGATTTGTGATTAGTTCATAATCATTAGGTCCTAGATAGAATTATTATTTATAACATAACCCTAACAAACTTTTCTCTTCCTTTTGATATTTATATCTTATTAGACTAGGTTAAATGATGTTTTAAATTAGTTTAGTTTGGATTTATTTTTCTATTTTCTTTCCCTAAAAACATTGTAAATAGGAAATTAAAAAAAAAAATTTATTTGCATAACTAATTTATCATATTTTCTAGGTAAGTAAACTAACAACTTCCTTGTAGAGCAAACATATTACCTCTAAATGAAAATTAGATAGAACTGACTCACAAATTGACGTGTTGGGCGATGGGGGGGGTCAAATCCCTTTCAAGTGGATTTTTTTATTCCATTTAAGTTTGTGTATAAAAAAACATAGTAATAAATTTTAGGGAATGTCTTTGAACATGAATATTTTGATCCTAATTCAAACGATTTTGGTGTGCAAGCTATTGACATAGTGGTTAAAATCTAAAAAAATCAACCTAAAAATGTGGAGCTTAAAATTTGAAAATATAATATAAATTTGAAAGGATAAAAAAATGAGGTATATAAATGGATTGGCTAAAGTATTTAGATAAAAAGATGATTATAATATTTTTTTACTAAATTGACCTGGATTGATTAGCAAATCATCATGATTACAATGGTAAAATTATGTGATTTTATCTACAATCTAAATGCAAAACCATCTTTATAAATATTTTCAGTTTAACCATGATTTATCCTATAATCTGGGCATGTGCAGGATCATGGTATGCCAAACAGGCCCTTAAGTGGCAAAAAATTCAGAAAAATCAGTGTTAGGCAACTTGGCGTAAATATTTGAATAAGTTATCTATATTATTTCAAAAATATGTAAGAATAGAATTTATAGAAAATTGAATGTAGTTTCTAAAATACTAGGTTTATTTAAAAATAAATAAAATCTATTTGGTGAAAATTTGAAATTTCAATAAGTACCTTATAATAAAATGATAGTAAGATTTTATATATCTCATGTCTGATGTGATGCATATTTTTGTAATTTTTTCATTAATTACTTTTAGGGATTAGGTCAAAATTCATGAAATGCATAGCATATTCAAAAATATGAGCACTATAACATAGACTATTTATTAATTCAAATTAAATCATAATTTATATTTTTGGAAAGCTGAGTTTCATTAATTTTGGGTGAACCACATACCCTACAAATATTGCCACTTTTTGGCATAGATCCTGCACATACCCATCTCTTACTCTGGTACATTCACAAAATTATATTTATTGGCGAGCTTTAAACATTATATTGAAGTTATTTTTATTGCTATGATATTGTAATTTTTTTTCATTAAACTTAGTGGATAGGTTAAACCAATAAGATGCATACAAATAAGCACTATTAACATAGACTAATTAATGATAGTTTGGAACAATAAATTAGACTTGATTAAATTTACTATTTTTAAAAAGTAATAAGGATAGAGGTACTTACCTCTTTACAAAAGAATGAAAGTAGTTTGGCTTAGTGCTAAAATCTAAATACTTTAGGATTAGAAAGGGATCTATATAGTCTATAACTCACTTCATAATCAAAATATTCTACCTATACTATTAAGGGATGAGTTTATGGATTAAGGTAGAGTTCATGCTTACAAATGTATTGGACCTATAAAAATGGTATAGTAATGTCCACAAATATTTTTTTATTCCACTTGATTTATGTTTTGCTTCTAATATATAGAAATGTAGGTACTTAAGAATATCTTTAGAGGAAAGTTATTAGTTTTGGGTACATATTATCTTAGGAAAATCCTTGAAAAACTTAGGAACATGATCAAAGACAATAGGTAAGGGCCCTACAATGATGGATACAATTTTATTACTCTTTTAGTGCCCAAAATTAAAATGTTTCACTCTTGATTACTCATTTTATAATATATACTTAGAGATAATTTAGGATTTTGGATGTTACTTGAGGATCATAAATAAATTCCAATGAATTATTTTAAATACTAGCACATAACATCAAATTTCACAAAATTTACACTTAGTCGGTTTAGGGTTAGAAAATAAAGGGGACTAGGTGACCAAAATCTGAATTCAAATTTTAGTCAGGCAAGGGTCAAATCTACAACTATGGAGTTAACCTTATGACCCTGTAAAATACCTTGGGTGGGAAAATAATTTTTTAGGTGTATAATGACTATATTTGGGTAGGTGTATGAATAGATATAATAAATGAAAGGATAAGATGAATGTACTTGATGTTGAGTTCTTTCTCATTTGGACTAGCTAGGAATCAAACCTAGGACCTTCCAGTTGCTGTTGGAGTGTTCTACTAGTTGACCTATTGGCCCCTCTTTGGCCATCTCATTGTCGGTCTAAGTGTGGCTTATTTCCAACATCCCCGTTAAGCCACACTTTTGGTGTTTGGGGTTCCTAGCTTGGCTCTAATATACCAAATGAAAGGAAATATGCAACCACCTAAGATAATTTCCACATAACCCAAATAGAGAAATACATGAAAACAAGTATTTCAAATCTATATGCAAACGAATATACAACATTGGATTAAATATTTAATATGGGGTTGCACAAGAGAAATATTTAATGTTGGGAAAAATTAGTACCAAGAATTAAATGTGGGGGTTAATGGTTTTGTAAGCTCATGGTATTAGTCACATGGTTTAAAATGTAATACCACTTGGTGGTTTTGTGTGAACTTGTTTTATAAAAGCAAACACATGGGTAGTTGTCTAAGGTTGACATGTTGGATTGGCTATTTGGCTAAGGGGTTGAGAGCATATCTTGTTGGAATTTGTGAGGTTGAAGCATGGAATGGGATGTGTGGTTACATGCTTGTTCACATGGAGTGCTTGTAGAGAGCTTGATGTTTCAAAGACATTCATGGAGGAATATGAAGATATACATATTATAATATTTATTGTTGAATAATACATAAGTGATGGATGCTTTTGGAGGCTTGGTTTTACCCACTTGATGGTTTTATCAAGGTATATCTTGTGTCATCTTTGATGGTATGTTGTATTTTCTTTTGCATATGGATTTTGAATACTTGTTTACATAGATTTCTCTATTTGGGTTATGTGGAAATTATCTTGGGTGGATGCATATTTCCTTTCACTTAAGTATGTGTGTATAAGGATAACATAGTGGTGAAATGGGTTGGAATATATTGTGTAGGTATGGGTAAAGGCTATGGGAATGAGCCTAAATTAGCACAATATTGTGTCATTTATGAATATGTACATGCATCAAGACATTTCCTCACCATGAGCATAAAGCTAAATGGGAAATGTCATGTGTATCCAAATTTAATAATTGATTTTTTTGGGTCATTTTCTAGGATATACTATAGGGACCCAACCCAAAAGTGAGAAAAAGAGACAATACACTATATAACCAACTAAAATAGGCCACATAAACTATCCACATAGGGGTGTAATAGGCCAACAATAAAAGCCATAACATAAAAATATCAAACATACTAAAAATGATAAAAAAACATTAAAAAATGCCCAACATCCATATTCATGGTAGTTACACTACCCCTATCAACCAATGCTCATCATTAAAACAAATATTCCGTTTTCCTACTAAATGAATTCATTATCTACCGTTATGTAGCAAATCATCAACTTTAATTTGAAATTACTTGAGACACAAGGTCATTCAAGCCTATGAAATGGACACCACATATGACTTCTACCATTTATTTTACCTACATATAAGCACTTGTAACATCCAAGAAACCTTGATGATGAGACACTATAATTCCTCTATTGTTTGCACTTGGTTATTTTGTGACCCTATATTTAGACTTGATGATCATTATAATTTATTATTTTGCATCAAGTTGTTCTCAACATGTTATTTTGTATAGGAATTTGGATTAAGTTTTCTATTCTGAGATGCATTTGATACCTTTATGATCAGATTTGATCATGTATTGGATATATGTTACTTTATCAAGTTAAGGATATATATATAATGTGCACATTTATACACATTCATGAATAAATGTTATCATAATTTTGTGATAGTTTGGATGCATTAATTTTATGGTTTATATAATGATGTACCCTTTTTTGTTTATTATGCATTGCTTTGGCTATTAATGTGTTGTAGATACATTTGACCCGTGACTTGAGTGTGTAGGTACATGTTTATTTCTCCACCTGAGTATATAAGTTTGGGTTCTTTCCCAAATGTTTGTTATTTTGGAGATATCATGTTTAGACCTGTGTACTTGTTATCCCCTAATATACTCAAGTTGAGTGCAATATGTGTCACGTGTGATATATAAATCCATATCTAAATTGATGGAAATTTTAGAGTTTGTTGTTGTGGATTATTCATAATTATGTGATGTTGAGTGGCTTAGTTTACATTTGCACGCAAATTATGTTTTGATGAATTAAGAATTGCATTCTAATTGGCTAAAATTATTTTATGAGAATGGAAATAAGGAAAAGGAAAAATAATGCCAAGTTAATTGCATTAGGAATTATATTTAAATTTGTTGCAACTAGTTAATTGTGACTTGGAAAATATTTTATTGAATTAATTTAAATTATTTCATTTAACTCTTTCAAAGAAGGAAACAACTTAAGTATTTTGATTTCTCATGAAATTCATTGTTGGGCAAAAGAATAGGGAAATATGAATAAAGTGAAAATAGAAAACATGAAAAATAGAAAAAGGGCATATAGGAAAATACTTGGAAATTTTATCCATTCTTGCATATTTGGAAGGAATTTTTTCTCAAACCCTTTTCCTTCAAAATTTGAAAATTGGTGGGATTTTATTTCTTTTGGATTGTGTGAGTTTGAAATTGGGATTGTAGGGGGAATATCAATTTGTGTTTGCATTGTGTGTGTGGATTGAATTCACCAAATTTGATTGAATTGAAGAAATTTGAAAATTATGTCAATTCCAAATTTGAGGCAATCCTCTTCTTTTCCTCTATTTTGTGCTCCTTTAGGCTTTGGTTGGTTGTGGTTGGTGTGAGTGTGTTTTTTCCCCTTGTAGTTATCTCTAAGCATGATGGCGTGGAACTATGAGTACCACATGGTTGGGTGGTGTCAAAAAACTAGTGGGCACTAATGGATCCATTGGAGTACGTCTTGATTGTTCTCAAGGATTGAAAAGGCTCCATATTTCATTATTTATCTCATTTTCTAAAACAACTCAAAGAGTATATTTTAGGACATTTGAATCCCCATATCTAATTGTAATATTATATTTGAACCTCCTACATGAAAAGATTGTAAATGAACCACATAAGTGGTAATGGTGTTGTAATTGCTTTTACCATGTATCAATGTTGGTGTCAAATACACATGCCATTCTATATGATTTTTATCATTATTGTGATGTTGGTTATAATGAATTAGAGCACTTTCAAACACAATATTTTAGAAAATATTCAATTATTGGTAATTGTGTCTCTAAGTTGAGTTTGGGTGAGAGAATTACCTCGTTGAGGTGTTGTTTGGGGTTCTCCTATTGGTTAAGGGGTGAATGGGTTGTGTAGGAAGCCTTACCCTTCATTCTTTGTCTCTAGACTTTTTTTGGAGTCCCTTGTAGGCTTTCTTGAAGGGAGCACAATCTACTAAGAGGGGGGGGGGGTGAATTAATAGATCAAAACACTTTTGGAAACCTTTACAACTATTATATGGGTGATCCTACAATAGTGGTTTACACTTTCTGGGAGATCCCAATTTTTGTTGAAATCACATATTTTTAGAAAATATAATGATTTAATCCTTGAAAAGTTTCATTTAAAGGATTCCAATTGAAGAGGGTTTGATCAAACCACCTTAGATCAAACCCCCTTGGATAGAACCCAGCTAGTTTTAAACCATACCTATAACAAAGTCTCCTTTACACCTATCAAAATGCTGATAAAAAACCACTTTTGATTTACCTTTTGGGGGATCAAATGAATTCATTTAAAATTTATTTTTTGTAATTCTATAGTCCTTATTATAAGCTTCCCAAAAAGTATAATTTTAAATAAATTTAATTTGATTATTATATTTATTTTTTTATTTCTTGTGAATGTAGGTTTTTCACCAAAAATCAAACTCTCTATTCTTCACATGTGGAAAAATAGAAGATTATCAAAAAAAAATCTTAAAAAATATCTATGCACTAGATATTAATGTCCTTGATCCAACAAAAAATAAAAAATAAAATTTCAATACATACAAAAAAAGTTATGTTTTAGCTAGTAAATCATGTCTAAATTATAACTGGTTTTAATTTGAAACTTAATTAAGAAAAAAGTATTCAATGAAATGGTATGAAACCAATTCCATGGACTAGATATCGTAGTTACAAATCTAAATTTGAAAAAAATAGAATTTTATCCTTCATAGAAAAAAAATTATGTGTTAGCCAGTAACATCACTCTTTAAAAATGGTGTTTATTGTTAAAAACTAGTTTTCGAAGAACATGGAAAAATAAGTGCAATCTAATTCCAAAATTTTTGAAAATAAATAAATTAGAATCTACAAACAAAATTTCACAAATCACTAGTTTTCATCATCTTCAAATTCCTCACAGTTTAGCCGCTATAGGTGCCCGAAAGTGAAGATTTAGTTAAAAAAATTCAGTTCAATGTCCAATTTGGCCAAAAATTGTAAACCAATATTGTGGGATCACCCATATAGATTTTTAACATGAAGATAAATGAACCATACAAGCTAATAAATAAAGCACAACACAAGATAACACATAACACTAGATATATGTGGAAACCCAAGATGGGAAAAACCACGGTGATAAATCTCACAAGTAGGAATATAATAAGTGAATTTCACAATGTGATGTAGGAACCAGCCTACCAAAGACACCAATACCCAAATGAATCTATAGGCACCAACCTACTTGAGAGAACAATCCCTTTCCAAAACAATACAATATGTAGAACACCAATCCTACCGAAATGCAAAAATAATGGTGGATTTGAAATTTAACTTTGATATACACCAAAGACACAAAATACACTCTCACATTGAGAATGACCCACTCATATTGGTTCTCCCTATTTTCTTCACACTACTGTCACATACCTTCCATTCATTACACTTACATACAACACACTTGTACATCCCACTTGTGCATCTACTTATAATGCATTTGAACATTTGAATTATATACTTGAAATTACATTAACACTCTTCCATGTCGGCTAGGGATTTGCACAAACTGAGATGACATAGGGTGGAACTAAATTCAAATTACATGAAACGAGTATTTCCATGGTCCAAACACAAATTCTTACTGCCAAAATAACTTGACACCTTGCACCACCATGGGAACCTTAAATGTATTTCCTATCCTCACTCCACACACATGATTTGAATTTTGCATGCTTCAAGCCATTACCCCACATGCCTCAAACTTTGAATAGATTGAACAACCTTCTGATACTTCAAATTCCTTGCACATTGAGCTGGGCTACTAGAAACTCAAGAAACTAATAGAACTAGTGTAGGCATACTCTCCTTCCAAACCACATAGCAACACTACATTTATGAAAGAAATGCCAACCATGTTAATAAATCTCTCTTCCCAAAATATATCCTTTTGGACCACCACACTCATGATAACTTCATACCTGACATGGTATAATAAATACATTAACTATCTGAAGGAAGTCACGCCTCAGCAAAAACTTTCTCTATGATACTTGAATCAACTTGACAGTCTGCACATTGACAAACAACATGCTTCTAGAACCTTAAGATAAATGAAAATTCTAGTACTCCTACAATCTTCATCTTTGACATCCTTCACATTTGACATCCTTGACACCCTTTCATAACCACTATCAACAACAATGACCTGTTGACATCAGTTTGACATCAATGACAACCTACGATCAATTTCCAATTCTTGGGAGATGTCTCCGTCATTTTGGAGATCGAGGTGGTGTCCCCTAAGGTCTCACAGGTCTCCTATCCATTTTTGTCATTTTGAGTTTTTTTGTGTGTTATATCCTATTTGATGGGTCTTGAGCATTGTACCTAAGTTGCAGACCTAGAAATAATAACCCATTCACTCTCTTGGTAGGACTAAAATGCAAGAACATGACACTAGCACAAAAACTAAACTACAGTGTAAATTTGGGACTCAATGCTTTTCTAGGACACATGCATAGTTCCATGACTTTGATGCATTCCTAGGCCACCTATGGATTCATGTTAGTGTCCCTCTAGTGCAATAGTGTCCTTTTGCATGCTATAGTCCTTTGACACATTGTTGTCCATTTGTTCATTGGATTGTGAGTATTTCTAGGCTTTTTCCAAGAAAAAATGTATACAAAAGTTGTTCCCCTTGGTTTTGTGAGTCTTCCCATGTTGTCTCATGGAAAAGTGTCCTCATTTGAAAATAATGTCACTTTTTTACATCAAGAAGTATGCCTTTGCATGGACGCAACTTGTCATTTCTAATATAGGAGGGATTGTACCTCTTAGGGTTGTAGAATTTTGGGAATGATTAAGCCTTATGTAAGGTCCTTGTTGGGAGACATCCCACTTTTGGGGTGAGTAAGTATTTTTTGTGTTGGGAAATGATGGTCATCCTGTTTAGTAGAGATGTTCCATCCCCTAGTAATACCGTCTCTTGGTTGGGTTCTCCTTAGGTGTCATAAAGGTTGTCAAGTATGTGTGGAATGCATTCAACATAGATAGTTCCCTCATCATACTCATGTGTTGTAAATCTTCCACTTGTTCCTCTTTTCTTGGAGAAATGGTGATGTCTCGTGTGGTGTGTGGTTGCGTGTGTCATGACACCTTAGTTGCATGTTGACATGTATTACAACTTGACAGTGTCATACCCTAGTTATCTTGTGTTGCATTTTATTTTTTTACTATGTTAATTTCTTGAGCGTGTAGCTTCAGGTATTATAGACACCAACAAGTTATAAACCACAATGTACACATCCTGGCAATTTTCCAGGAAAGGCTTCAAATCTTGTGATAGATTACAAATATCCTCCTTCATAGTTGACAAATCTCATTCCATAGAAACTAGCACCACACCACCCTACCCAATCTCCTTCTCTTCCTCCCTTAACCTTTCCATCAACACATTATTAGGAGTGAGAAAGAATATCCCCACTTAGCTACACACCTTTGAGTTGGATTTCTAGTATCCCACATATCTTCCTTGTCAATTGCACTTTTCATGAAATTAAGAAAATTCATGTTAAGACAGTGAAATATCTTTCAAAGATGATCTAAGACAAGGGCATGTATTAAAGGGTTGTGGTTGCATCCTATATTCTTATGCACCATAAAGCAAACACCTAATAAGAACTCACTCTCTTGTAACATCACATCAAATGACCACAATCTAATGAATAAAAAAGAAAACTAGCCCATCAATAGAAGAAACCACCCTATATAAACTCCTCACATATTTAACTACCCATGCCACTCCAAATATAATGGTGAATCCATCCTAACATGAATAAAACTGACTCAAATATTTAATCGACATGACAAATAATAAATGCTAATCACTCAAGCAGGCCTGTCCTCTAAAAGGACTTAATTTAGACCATTCTATTCATTGATATTCTCATTAATCAATGAAGAGAAGTGAGGGAGATCGATGCCATTAAATTAATATTCTCTAGGAAGAAATGCATAAGAATAATATTTTAAGCGTACGACATAACTGGATAGCT
Source organism: Sequoia sempervirens (assembly GCA_007258455.2). Lineage (NCBI taxonomy): Eukaryota > Viridiplantae > Streptophyta > Pinopsida > Cupressales > Cupressaceae > Sequoia > Sequoia sempervirens. The sequence goes on from VDFB02256132.1 coordinate 39,864,006, forward strand.
TCTTTGAGAAGCTTCAAAGTTTACAACTCCCTTTCCAGGACTCATTGATAACAATTGGGAAATCACCCTCCATAAATAATTTTTTTTATCTTCTAAGTAGGCCAAAAATAGGCCTCCTTTAACAACCTCCCACTCAGCTTCATTTCTTCTTCTCAAATGCAACGATCATCCTTTGATCATTACACCTTTTCAAGTGCACAAAATAAAACCAACCCCAACTTGATCCAAGTTTCTTTGAAAACCCTCATCAAGATTTTACGTCCACAAGAATTATGAGTGAGGGTTCCATCTAATCACATATTCTTCTTTCTCAATAACAAATACTCCATTAACAAGGGGATCACCATTATGTTGGAATAAGTTTAAATTAATTATAAGTCTGTCAGCACAAACCAACCAACTCTAGCTGTCCAAGTTGACTAAGCATCGCCTTTTGCCATCTTCAACCACCCCATGCCATTCACATTGTCCTCCTTCACCTACCCATGATAAATGCTTGAGATAACACTCAACTACTATAAAGCCAACATTTAATATGTATTCTCCTATAAATTTGAAGTAATGAATGATTTTCTCAATGCTCTAATTGTATGTTCTATGTTTTCTAGTTTGTATGTTTTGTGCTCTACCTTCAAATTGGTATCAAAGCCAATGTTTATTAGGCAGAATAGAGGGAGAGTAAGAGATGGTTGTGCATGCAAAATAATCTAAGGATTAGAAAAGAGTTGATATTGATATTCTTAAAAGATCAGTTGCTGCCAAGAAAAGAAAAAGCCAGTTGCTACCCAAAGGAATCATTAAAGTTCTAGTCTTTAAGAAAGGCGACTAGTCAAGTTCATAGTTGTATTGAAGCTAGAGGGAGTGCCACAATAATTTTATGTTGTCCAAAGAGATCGTGGAAATAAGATTCTACCCAGTCCCTGTCTGAACAAGTGATCGTAGCCTTCAAAAGCAAAAGAAAATAACTGCATAAGTGAAATTGTATTGTAGCTGTTCTAAAGACGCCAGAGTCAAAGTAGATCATGGAGGAGAGTTAGTGTCCAAGTGAAGGAATCAGCAATTAGAAAGTGAAAGGAAGAAAAGTTGCAGAACAATGCTTCCAACACTAATCTATGTGGGGGATATAGTGCAAATTCATACAAATCCTTAAACTGTTACAGTGAATGAAACACATTCAAACATATGCATAAAATAATAATACCATAACACACAGATTTATGTGGGGAAACCATTTCTAGGTAAAAAAACCCACACACCAAAAGCACAATACTTTGTATTATCAGTAACAAACAATTACAATACAATATCAACACTAAGCTACTCCAGGTGTTCACCAATCATAACCAAAAACTGGAATTATGTTGGTAGCATAACAGTGTCTCATAAATTATCAATTTTCAATCTCCTCAATACTCTAAGGCATATAATATATAATAATTAACAACAATAATGAATAGAAGGCTTCATCACATGCAATATTCATTGCAAAATCATAGTGTAAAGCTGAGCCAAAATTGAACATAGCAACTGGTGGAGATATAACGACCACTACTCAAGTAACAAGTCTGCATGAAGATTTAATTGCGTTGTAACATGGACTCTATTTATTATTTCTGGTAGTTACAAACAATGCAACCACCTCTATGAATAGATTCACCGCTAATTGCATACATACATTGCATTACATGTTAAACTCCTTCATGTGATCAATTAGTCATCCACCGCTGAAAACAGGTTGAGACACACTTATCTCAACAATCTCCCACTTGTCAAAGACCTGTCATGAAGTCATCTGTAATCAATTGCTTAGGGCCCCAAGGCCCATGGAAACAACACACCATCTGAGCTTATCTATGCTCATTAGCTTCGTTAGTGCATCTGTAACATTTCTCAAAGTGTCAACCTTCTCCAATATCACCTTTCCATATTCTACCATATCATGAACAAAATGAAAATGAACATCAATGTGCTTTGTTCTGGCATGGAAAGTGGGATTCTTTGCTAAGCAAATGACACTCTGACTGCCACAACAGATAGTAATCTATCTTGCATCAAAACCAATATCTAAACACAACCTCTTAAGCCAAATGGCTTCCTTGCAAGCATGAGTAGCTGCCACGTACTCTGCTTTTGTCATGAACAAAGTGACTACAACCTACCTCTTACTCATCCAACTTATAGCACCACCATTCATCATGAACACATATCCACTGGTGGATCTTCTGCTGTCAATGTCACCTGCCCAATCTAAATCCACATATCCATGAATACTTACAGAATGCTGAGAACTAGTAGGATAACCATGATAACATAGAGAGTACTCGAATGTACCCCGAAGATATCTAAACACTCTCTTTACTGCATCCCAATGTACCCATCTAGGATTAGACATAAACCGACTAAGAAATCCCACTACTTGGGTAATGTCTAGCCTCATACAAACCATTGCATACATCAAACTGCCAATAACACTCACATATGGTACTCTAGTCATGTCCTCCATCTTAGTAGGAGATTTTGGACAATCCTCCATAGAAAGCTTCATCCCTTGCATCACTGGAACAACTAACTGCCTGCAAGCTGCCATGCTGAATCCCTCCAACATTGAATTCACATAGTTGCTCTAGCTTAAACAAAGCTTTCTACTAGCTCTATCTCTTTTGATCTCCATCCCTAGAATATACCTTGCTGCACCTAGATCCTTCATCTCAAACTATACTGACAACTAAGACTTCAGATATGAAATAAAACTCATACCATTCCCAAAAAATAACATATCATCTACGTACAATGTAATTATGAGAATGCGACCATTATCAGATTTGTAATATACACAATGGTCAGATTTAGATCTTAGAAATCCCAAAGACAACACAAAGGTGGCAAATTTTTGGTACCACATTCTAGGAGATTGCTTAAGACCATATAAAGAATTCTTCAACTTGCAAACTAGAATTTATTTACCTTTTACCATGAAATGCTTTGGTTGTGACATATAGATCTCTTCCTCCAAATCACCATGAAGGAACACTGTCTTCACATCCATCTATTCCACTTCTAGATCACACGCTGTTGCAAGTGATAACAGGAACTGAATAGATGTCAGCTTCACAACAAGAGAGAATATCTCACCATAGTCAATTCCCTCCACCAGAGAATACCCCTTTGCGACCAACCATGCCTTGTGCTTTTCAACACTACCATCAAGACCAAATTTCTTCTTGAACAACAATTTACATCTAACAAATTTCCATCCTTTAGGAAAAGGTGCCAAATCCCATGTATTTTTTTTCTTCAAAGCAACCATTTTTTCATCCATGGCTTTCATGGACAAGAATCTGCATCACTCATACCCATAGCCTCTCCAACAATCCTAGGCTCATTAGTGTTAGCAATCAAAGCAAAAACACAACTAAAATCCAACAATGAATAACCAAATACTTCTGGTGAATAATCAAACCTCTTTGGTGGCCTCCTATCATGTGTAGACCTCCTAAATTGCTAAGGTTGAGGTTCCTCTTCTTCAGAAATTTTAGAGCTGCTAGGACTCTCCTCATCACCAGGTCCACCAAGAGTACGTAGTCCACTTTTCATTGGAGTAAGTGAAATTTGAACTACCTCCTTCTGCTGCTCCTCTTTCTCTGGCTGTAGCTCAACTGTGGAAGGTTTCAACTCCCTAAATATTACACTTTTTCTATGGAGAACCTTCTCGGTCAGTGGATCCCAAATCTTGTACCCCTTCACACTGACACCATAGCCAATGAGGATACACTTAACTACCTTATTCTCCAACTTAGACCTCCTTACACTCAAAACATGAGCATGCATAAGCTTCACAACCAAAAATTCTAAGATATCTCATTGAAGGCTTCTTACCAGACCATGCCTCCATGGGTGTCTTTTTAGCAAGAGTTGATGTAGGAGATCTATTGATCAGATAACATGTAGTGGCTACAACTTCAACCCAAAACTTTTGCTCAAGAACAACACCACCAAGCATACTCCTAGAACCCTCTCCATTAGCATCCTATTCATCCTCTTTGCAACTCCATTTTGCTGTGGGGTGTATGGAGTTGTCCTATGTCTCTCAATCCCATGCTTATATAACCTATCAAATTAGATGCCAAACAAAACTCACCATCATTTTCAGTCCTCAAACATTTAATCTTTCTATGATCAGTCTTATTCTGAACCAAAACCTTAAACTCCTTAAACCGATTAAAGACTTTAGATTTACTTCTGAGGAAATAAAAAATGTCCTATTATAATAATCTATGAAAGACACAAAATATACAGATTTTCTTAGTGAAGGGACATTCACAGGACCAAACGCATCTGCATGAATATATTCCAAAACCCTAGAAGACTTATGAGAATTGGAATAAAAAGAAACACTATTTTGTTTACCATATGCACAATGTTCACAAAAGTTGAACTTGAGATTACAATCATCAAGGCCTTCAACAAGGATTTTATTTTTTAGGGCTCTAAGACCCTTCTCACCAATATGAATGAGTCTTTGGTGCCATAACATTGTCTTCTCTGCTGGAAGCTTCATCTCTAAATCATTTGCACCCTTAGGTACCCAAAAAGCACGACCATCAGTTGTACAAACAATAGGCTTCTTTACTGCTAGATCTGATTGTGAGGATGAAGAATCCAAAGACCTTTTCTTTAGAATAGAAGAAGAACTATTGCATTGAATAGTGCATGCATCCAACTTGTATAGAGTACTGATCCAAACACCCTTAGCTAACACCATAGATCCTCTTGTCATCTTACATCCTCCATTCGAGAAAACAACATACACACCCTCATTAATCAACTTACTCACAGAAAGACGGTTTCGTGCCAAACCCAGGATATGCAACACACCATCAATCTCATTCACTCTGCCATCAAGGAATTTAATCTTGATTCTTCCATGGCCAACAATCGTCAAATGAGAGTCGTCACCTAAATACACCTTCCCACCATCATACTCTTCATACTTTGAGAACCAACCCCTATACGAGGTCATGTGGAAAGAAGCACTTGAGTCTATTAAGCACACATATTTTGATGCATGTGTTGAAAAGGTTGTGAAAAAAACATATACATCATCCTGAGAGGATTTATTAGAGTCAAAATCAGAGAAGTTCTTTTTACCTTTCTTTTTCTTCTCCTCCTTCAATTTTTATGGAAATGACCAGATTTGCTGCAATTCCAACATTTCGCCTTAGACTTGCCAGGAGACTTAGATCTCCCTGAAGATTTTGATATGAAATTCTTGTCCTTTTTATTGCCTTTCTCTTTAGGTCTTCCACAAACAATAAGGGCTTCCTTGGCCATCTCAGAAGATTTCCTCCACATCTCTTTAGAGAAGAGCGATGGAACCACATCATCCATTTTGAAACTGGTGGTGGTACTTCCAATATCCGTAACCAGGTGATCCCATGAGTCTAGAAAAGAACATAACAAAAGAATGCAACGATCCTCATCTTCAATTTGGTCACCAATAGAACCCAACTGAGCAATCAACATGTTAAATGCATTCAGGTGATCTGCAATGGACCCTCCATATTCCATTTTCAAAGAATACAATTTCTTTCACAGGAATAACTTGTTTACTAGGGATTTAGCCTGATAAACATCTCTGGAAACTTCTTCCAAAGAGATTTTGTAGTCTTCTCTTCATAGAAATTCATAAGCACTGAATCAACCAAACAAAGTTTAACCAAACCCTTGGCTTTTCGATCCTTCAGATCCCACTCTTCCTAAGTCATATTGGTTGGTTTTGTTTAGGATATTGCAACCCACAGATCTCTATCCATGAGCATATCCTCCATCTTCAACTTCCATAACTCGAAGTTTCTACCATTAAACTTATCTATCTTGATTCTACTAGATGTGCCTACCATCTTTTTTTTGCAACAAGATTTTGAAATACTTTTGCAAAGACTCCCACTCAAACAAAGATTAGTACAAAAAACCCACTACCCAACAATGAGACCTAAAATGGCCAGGCTCTGATACCAACTAAAAGGAAGCGAAGTTGCAGAACAACACTTCTAACACTAATCTATGTGGGGGATATAGTGAAAATTCATACAAATCCTTAAACTGTTACAGTGAATGAAACACATTCAAACATATGCATAAAATAATAATACCATAACGCATAGATTTATGTGGGGAAAACCTTTTCAGGTAAAAAAACCCCACACACCAATAGCGTGTAGTACTTTGTATTATCAGTAACAAAGAGTTACAATACAATATCATCACTAAACTTCTCTAGGTGTTCACCAATCTTCAACAAAAACTGGGATAATGTTGGCAGCATAACGGTGTCTCAAAAATTATCAATTTTCAATCTCATCAATACTCTAAGGCATAAAATATATAATAATTAACAACAAAAATGAATAGAAGGATTCATCACATGCAATATTCGTTGCAAACTCAGAGTGTAAAGTTGAGTCAAAACTGAACGTAGCAATTGGTGGAGATATATCAACCACCACTCAAGTAGCAAGTCTGCATGAAGATAATTATGTTGTAACATGGACTCTATTTATTATTTTTGGTAGTTATAAACAATGCAACCACCTTCATGAATAGATCCACCACTAATTGCATACATGCATTGCATTGCATGTTAAACTCCTTCATGTGATCAATTAGTCATCACCGCTGAAAAAAGGTTGAGACAGACTTATCTCAATAGCAAGGAGCCTATTGATCTAAAAAGGGCATGAAAGGAGATCACAACCAAAGAAGACAATGTTTCTGCATCATTGCAAATCTGAGCTGTAAAAGACATTGAAGTGACTGGTTAGGAACTATTGATATTTCCACTAAGAAGGAATAAATTGAAGTGAAGATTATAATTCCTTGTATTCTTAAGAGAAGGATGTTAAATTAGCTCGAGATGTCTATGAAAGAGAATGAGCCGCATATAGATCATGTGTTGAAGTTGGATTGTTGCTATTGGAGTCGTCAAGGAGATCATAAGAGAAGAGATTGTCTCTATTAAACAAAAGAGCTGCCAATAAGAAAGGAGCGAAGTATAAAAGGAATGTTGTTGCCAAGCAAGAAGAGAAATCGCTTGGTCGATGGGGGGAGGTTCAAGGTTATCAGATACTAACTGTGTTTGCAAAAGATTGGAAAAGAGATTTGCTAGAGAAGAAGATTGTGGTGAAGAGGAAGTTGTAGTTGATTAAAGGTGATTGTTGTTTGATAAAAAATATTGTTCATTTCAAGAAAGAAATTAAAGTTGTAACATTTGGATGAAATTTTTTTAATTCAAAATGTCTCCTCCCTCTTTCAAATGAAGGAGACTAAAGTATTTTTTTATCTCTATTTTGTATGTCTCTTTTTGATCATGACATGTTTAAAGAAAATAAATTGTAGTTCAAATCATAATCAAATTTGAATTTGTTATCACTAAATATTGGCATTAAAGTATTGTTTGAAGTTAAGCAAAGGTGTAGAAAATTTAGAACAAATTGTAATTTGAAATGTTCCTAGGAGATTAAGGAAGATCATCAAGAGGTGATGTATTGTTGAAGCTAACAACTTGCAATTTTAAAGTTGTTTTGAATAAGGAGAAAATCATGTATCAAAAGGAAGGTAAAGGTCAAGTACATTGCAGGTTGAAGCTGACAACTTGCAGTTTTAAAGTTGTTTTGAATAAGGAGAAAATCATATCAAAAAGAAGGTAAATGTCAAGTACATTGCAGCCAAAGGAGTGTAGGCATACGAAACTACCAAATCAATCATCAAAGGAAGAAAGAGATACAACTTATTGTACTAGAATCCCCGTGAAAGTAAAGGTAAGCTGAGTCGAAATCTTTTGTTTCAATGAGAAAAGTTGGTAAACGTGTTAAGAAGGAAAAATATAATATAGAGGAAGAATTGATGAATGCTAAGGAATGCAATTCAAAATTGATGGAAAATTTAAAGGAGATTGGAAAAAAAGATTATGAATATCTATGTGAAATTGATAATCTTGAAAAAGAATTAGAGAAAATGAAAGAAAAAAATAAAGAATTAGAAGAAAGATTAAAGTTATTTGATGAGATGAAAGAAAAGATAAAGATGTTAGAAGAGGAAAATACTTTACAAAAGAACAAAATATTAAAATTGAAAGAAGATAATGAATGTCTAAGGTCAAAACCATTGGTATGTGATGTTTCATGTGGTACAAAAGACTTGTGTTGTTCCGTTGATAAATCGGTTGGTTTGTGTAATATAGCTGAAGTAGTTTGTGATAAAAAATGTAAGGATGATGATAATAATGAGTTTGAATCTATGTTAGATTTGATGAGAATGAGAAAATTTGTAATGAAAAAAATGTTGGTTTGAAAATAATAAAAAGAATGGGATATAAAGGTAAAGGATTAGGAAAGAATGAGCAAGGATTCAAAGAGCCGATTGAGCCAATTGTGAAGCTAAAATATGAAGGCCTTGGACATACTACAAGTAAATATAAATATGATGTTACAGGTTCAAGAAAAGAATCTCAAGAAATGCAATGTATGCAGTGTTCCCATTGTAATAGGGAAGGACATAGGAAAGAAATGTGTTCGGATCTACATATGTGTAGCATCTGTGGTTTGAAGAACCATTTTGAAAAGACATGATCGAAGGACTCTATGATAGGTTGCATAAAAAAAAATTGTGCATGGAATTATGGACCAAGTTGGAAAAAGATTACAAGTATGTTTAAGAGGCTGTATAAGTATAAATATTCATATGTGAAAATGATAGTAATCAAGAAAAGTTTGAATGTTCAAGAAAGGTGAGAGATAATTTGATTAAAGGAAATCATTGTCTTGAAAGACGCCATGAAATTTGGAAAACTACAGTTAATGAGTTCATGGAAAGGGTACATCTAAATTTCAAGTGATCTGAAGATCAGCTAGAGACGAGGGTGCACAAAGACACCAATATCAATTGACATAATCAAGAATATGATGGAATTAAATTCTTGTAGGAAAGTGCAGTAGCATTACAAAGATTACTTTTCAAAAATGAAGAAATTGAATTCGAAGATTGCATATCAGAAGATCAGTTGACAAGCAAGTTGATAAAGGAATTTGCAAAGAAGAATTTTCAAAAACAAAATTTGATTAAATGTTATGAATGCCTACTTTTGTATTAGTGAATAAGTGATTGTAAATGTATACCTAACAAGGCTTTAGATCGGGACCCATATTTTCTGGATTATGAAGGGATATCTAAAAATAATTAACATAATTAATTTATGAAAGGATGTTTGAACAAGTAAATTAATTAGAAGTCTATGGACACAACCAGCCAACTCCACCCGTCCAAGCTGACCAAGCACCGCCTTCGACCATCTTCATCTTCAACCACCCCATGCCATTCACATTGTCCTCATCACCTGCCCATGATAAATGGGTGAGCTAACGCTCGGCTACAATAAAGCCAACAAATTTGAAGTGATGAACGAGTTTCTCAGCGCTCTAATGGTATGTTCTCTGTTTTCTAGTTTGTATGTTTTGTGCTCTGCCTTCACATTACAGATATTACTGATCTCTTCAAGATTCAAATTACAGCTGGAACAACATCCTCTCGGAATAATATTGTACATTGGAATTTAATTATCAAAAATCAAATTGAAGTATGATCAGGCAACAGGCCACTAAAATTGTTCAGCTCTGAGGTCTGTGTCGAGCTAAACAGCAAACAATGAAGATCTCGATGATGTTGACATTCCCAAAACGAAATCTTCCCCAAAGAAAATTAATCGAAACAGTTCGCATAATACACGCTCTGGCCCGCCTGCATCAAAAACTTCAATACAACGAGAGGACAAGCACAAGGTTGTTTACAATTGTGTGAAAAGTCTGAATATTGTGCATAACAGACGGTTTACTTGTCGAATGAGCGAAAATGATGATTGATTATACGTTAAACAAATCATTGGAATTCAATCAAGATAAAAAAGATTCAATCTTTAATCTTCATGGTAAATTAAATCTTACCAAAAATTATCATTGGAAAAGAAAAATGATAAATTTGATCACAAATCTCATAATATAGTAAACATCAGAATGCAAAATACTCTCGTCCTAAGTCATGGTTAGGAGTTTATCAGTTCATTTTTGTTAGCGCAATTAACTCTCTTAGAGCAGTTAACTGATGTGCAATTACTGTTACCAACATACAACAGCTGTTACGCATGTTGCTTCCAACTGCACTTCAAACAGTTAACAGATTGCTGATTATAAGCTAACTAATAGTTCTGTTTCTCCTCTTTTACCTCATGGGATTCTTCCCTGATTTTCCTCCAGATTTTCCTCCTACGATTGTGTTCTACGGAGGCTATATATTTGTAACCTTGCATTGCATTTGTTTAATAAGGAAGAAGTTGGTTTGATGCAAATTGCTTTTCTGTGCTTGATAAATGTCTTTGTAGATCTGGAGAATTCCACATGGTATCAGAGCCTTGCACGGACATTTTCAGGTCGAAGCAAATGCAGGCTGACTCTCTTCCTTTCTTGGCTGATTTGCTGTTTGTCTATTCTTAGCGTATTATTTGTTTGTCTCTTCTTTGTTTGTTTCTTCGCTCGCAAGGTGTGAGAAGGCCTGATCTTGCTGATTAAAGGCACCAGCGCCATCGAAAGTAGAAGCAGCAATTAGAGGTAGCATCGCTTCAAAACAGAAAGGCACGTTTCACCCACAAAAGCTAGATCTACTGTTCAAAGGGCGATTGAAGCCAAAAACTCTTGAGCAGGCAGCAATTCTATGTTGGAGAGGCGTGTTTTTCACCCATAAGATCGGTTCTTTCAAAGTCTCTGTTCTGAGTCACATCATCAGTCTCTCAAGAGAACATGATTTTGTTCAATTAGAGGCGTGATCCAGGAAGGGGGAGATACTTTGACTAGACATGATCTCTCACAACCGTGATTCTTTGCAGGCGTGAATATCTGCTACAGGGTTCGCATTTTCTTTGTTGGAATTTGGGAAACCTCTCTTTGGAGGCTGATCTCTACGTAGAGTCCATGTAAGGTGCGATTGAACTGCGATTTTCTTGCTTGGTATCCGTGATTTTGTGGCGAAGGCTATTCGTGTGAGGTGAAGAGAAGCCATCGATGCTGTTAAAATTCAACCTGAATTCTCACAGCAGTGCCCTCAAAGCTCTCAAGTTGCAGCCTCATCCCTGAGCATCCATCGCCCTCGTACGTGTTTCAAAAAGGCAGAGATCCTCGTCGCCAAGCCAAAGCCTTTCACTCGCTGCCATTGGACCCGCACACCATTCTGAAGATTTGGTCAGCAAGGTTGCGTTTTGCATCTGTGAAGGTGCTGAAGATCAGAGTCAAAGAATGGAATTTCCAACCTCTGCAATTCTCACGCTATATAACTATTACGAATGGAAGCCAAAGATTCTGCTTCAGCTCAGAAGTAAAGGCTTGTATCAAATAGTCATGGCAACAGAGATTGAACCAAATCCTGCGGTTGAAAAATCTAAATATTTCAATCACATGGATGAGGCTTTCGGTCTCTTATGCTTATCCATGTCTCCGGAATTGCTATTTCATGTTGAAGCATGCAAAACTCCAAACGAGGTTTGGACTACGCTAGAAACTCTTTTTGGGAAGCAAGATGAGATGCGGGGTCACATTCTTGAAAATGAGCTCATCTCATTAGATCCGAGCAAATTCGAAAATATTCAAGACTTTTTCACAAAGTTCAAGGCCTTATTACTCCAACTGAAAGGATGTGGAATCGACAAATCCCAGCAAGAAAGCAAATTGGTTCTTGCTATTTTGTCAAAACTAGGTCCAAAATATGCTGTATTTGTCTCCACTTTTCACACAGTCAGGCTTACAATAGGAGCAACTTGGAAGATGCCCACACTCAATGCTTTTATCGAGTCCCTAATACATGAGCAAGATAAGCTCATAAATATGGGAACATTAAAGAATTCCAAAGCTCATGCACTTGTTATGCATACAAATGAGAAGAATAGTTCAAAATCCAATCAACAATTCAGAGGCAAAGGGAAGCAAGAACTGGATCCAAGAAAGGGAGACAACTTCAAACCTCCAGATGAATCTTCTAGCTCGAAGGAAAGGACAGAAAAAAAGTGGAAATCAAAGTGCAGCTATTGCAACCATGGTTACCATCTAGAATCATCATGCATGAAGAAGACCATTGACCTCATGGCGCAGACACTTCAACAAAATAACCTTGGTAACTTTATTCCAGAAAGTGCCAAGAAGAAGCAAGAAGAAAAGACACCAGAAACAAGTGGTAATGCACATGTATTAATTGCTATTCATTCTTCTCCAGATGCATGGATCATAGACTCTGGAGCTTCACACCACATGGCAGCCACAAGAGATGCTCTCTCATCTTTGGAACCATATGATGGTCCTCCTATTCGCATGGGAGATGACTCTCCAGTAGAAGCAACTGGAAAAGGGAGGGTAGAGCTTGGACTTGGAAGTTTTGAGAATGTCTTGCACATTCCAAAGCTTTCAGTTAATCTGCTCTCTGTTTATCAAATGACTCATTCTGGCAATGGAAGGAGAGTTGAATTCACCCCAAATTCAGTGAGCATATTTGACATGCAAGACAACTCCAAAATTGCTATTGGTAAGGCAAACCATCAGTCTTGTCTGTACACCTTTTCTGACTTTGTTGCTAAATCAGATTCTACTTTACTACTAACGCATGCAAATGATGAAAGTAGAAATTGGCATGAAAGATTTGGTCATTTAAATTTTAGATACATGCAACAACTTAGCAAACAAAGGATGGTAAAAGGCTTGCCTACCATAGAATTTTCTGATGGAGTTTGTGAAGGTTGTGCTCTTGGAAAGCATCCACAAGAAAAGTTTCAAAAAGGGCATGCATGGAGAGCCTCTTCTCCTTTAGAGCTTGTTCATAGTGATCTTATGGGGCCATTTCCAGAACCTTCCATGAGCCAAGCCAAGTATGTGCTAACATTCATTGATGATTGCACACGATACACATGGGTGTATTTTCTCAAATTCAAGTCTGAAGTGTTTGAGCATCTCAAGCTTTTCAAAGCTCATGCAGAGAAGCAGTCTGGGAAAATGATCAAGATCCTCCGCACAGATAATGGGGGGGAGTATGTCAACAACGATGTCCAAAATCTTTGTGATGAAGCAGGACTACAGTTGCATAACACAGTTCCTCACACTAAGCAACAGAATGGGGTAGCTGAGAGGAAGAATCGATCTTTGAAAGAGATGGCCAGTTGTATGTTGCATGCAAGGTCCCTTCCCTCCAAATTATGGGCTGAAGCAATCAACTGTGCTTCATACATACAAAATAGATCTCCTCACAAATCTATCATAGGAAAAACACCTTTTGAAGCATGGAGTGGTATGCAACCAGAAGTCTCACATTTCTGCATTTTTGGATCACATGCATGGGCTCGTATTCCTGCAGACAAGAGGAAGGCTTTGGAGCCTCAAAGCAGAGAATGCATCTTCGTTGGATATCCAGATGGCGTAAAGGGATACAGACTGCTAGATCTTTCAACAGAAAATATCTTCATTGAGAGAAGTGTCTACTTTGAAAAAAGTTCCCTGCATGCATCTCAGGATAAACATGCCACCACCTCGGTGTCTCCTCTTACATATTTCAAAGATGATACATGCAATCATTCAGATCGGATTTCAGATATTTTTGAATCATGTTTAGAGGAA
>VDFB02256132.1:39877799-39888268 GCA_007258455.2 Sequoia sempervirens
GTCTCCCATCTTGTGAATTCGGGATAGTTTTTAGGATAGGTTTGTGATGTGGAAGCTTGATTTTCTTGTGGACGTCCCTGTGATCTAGGAGATTGTGATAACTCTCCTATCACAAAAGCATTGTTAGGGAGTTTTTAGCTTCCACAACCGTCCTCCTGGATGATGAGCTTGATATCAGAGATGGTGGGGATGGTGGGGATGGCGGGTGTCTCTGTTGCAGAAGTGGACGCGAGAGTGGCGGGGTCAATGTATGGTGTGGATGGGCCCTCATCGTTCTTTGGCACTTGGGGGGTTTTGTAATACTTGGCTTCAAGATTTTTGCAATATGAAAACGGTTCGGGATCTCTGTGGATGGTAACCTCTTGTCCACTATGTGTAAATTTCACACATTGGTGGAAGGTCGATGCTACGGCTTTCATCGCATGGATCCATGGGCGTCCCAGGAGGATATTATATGGTAAGTCGAGGTCCAAGACCTGACAAGTGGTTTCCATGAGCGTTGGCCCTACTTGGATAGGGAGTTTGATTGTGCCCTGAGACACTCTTTCTCGGTCATCATATGCTCTTATCATGATGCCCTTTCCTTTATCGATGGAATCTTCTGATATTTTCAACTGCTTAATGAGGCTGAGAGAACAGATGTTTAAACCTGCACCTCCATCCACCAAGACCCTTTTGATTTTTCTCTTGTTTACAATGGCTTCCAAGTGAAGTGCCCAGTTGTGAGATGGTTGGACGCAGAAATATTGGTTAGAGAATGTAAGGAGATTAGGTGTTATGATATTTCTAACCATAGCTTGGAATTTCTCCACATCGAGATCTGTGGGGACAGTGGATGAGGCTAATGCTTCCTCAAGGATCTTCTTATGGGCTAATGATATTTTTAACAACTCCATGATGGAGATGTGTGTTGGCGTTCTCTTGAGTTGGTCTAAGACATTATAGCCATTAGGAACGGATCTAGATGCGGGGACTCTATTTGGTTGGGATGATCCTATGATGGTTACTTTGTCGCCTCTTGTGGTGACTCCACATTCTTTGGCATGGGCGCCCTTGATGGTGATGACCATGCAGTCTTCATTTAAGGAGGCAATGACTGTTTCATACACATGATTTACACTGCCCTTTCCTTTATCATTTTTATTGCCTTTGTTACCATGATTCGGCATCGAATTCATATATATTTTAAGATCCTGATTTCCCTTAGGTTGTTCTACATTTATGATTTTCTTATCGATGAGATCTTGGATGATGTTTTTGAGTCTCATGCAACTGTTTGTGGTGTGGCCTTTGATTTTATGAAATTCGCAAAGTTGATTCTCGTTATACCAAGGAGGTTTGACGCCGGTTCTTGGTAATTCTCGAATGTAAGGAGGAAGCTTGATGAGTTTTTAAAATTAGATCAATTTTTTCATTATGTCTTCAAGTGGTTCCCCCCAAAATGGTGTATTTTCATTTTGGACGCTTTTACGTTAGGGTGGTCCTCTTTGATCATTGAGGTTATTGATGGTTGGATTGTTTTTGGGTTGGTACATGTTGTGTGATGAGTGTTTTGGTGTTGTGTTTGGATTTGTTGTGTGGGTGTGTTTTGGCGAGGACCACTTATGACCACCTTGGCATCTACAACACCATCATTAGTAACATTTTTATTTCTTTCCCACGTCGCGAGTTTATCATTGTAATTGGATGGTGGGTGGTTGTTTTTCTGTTCGTGGTATGATGTTGATTCTGCGGGTTGAGTCACAAGGGCTCTTTCGATGTTAAGTGCCTTGGGGATCAACTAATCGTATGTGGTGATGCCCTGAACTTGGAGATGAAATTCCAAGTGGCCTTCAAGGTTGGATATGATGGTGCAAAATTATTTGTTCTAATACGGCATGGTCCACTTGCTCTAATTGGCCTTAAGATCACCATCGTTGAAGGAATGAAGCAAAGATTCATTCTTTCCTGCTGTTTTAAAACATATAGTTCTTGAGGCCCGACATCCATTACGTAACTGCATGCATGGACCTAGCCGAATGCATCCTAATTTCTTACTGGAATGTTCACAATGCCTGAAGAGTGGCAGAGAATCATTCTATAGCCGAGGGCACATGACTTCTAATAAATAGCACGCTTGAGATAGAATGTCGTCATATCACGACCTCCATCTGTGAACACGGAATTTGCACTTGATGTGATCTTTAGGGTTTCCCATCCTGCGATATTTGTCAAACTTGGGGATCTCAAATCCCTTCGGGAATGGTTTCATCACAAGGCTCTTGTCAAATGGATAGGGACACAAGTTACTTGGTGTTTTTGTGGTTACAATACGATTGAGGAAGATTAGAGCACTTATTCTTGAGGAAACAACTTTGGGTTATTAATCGTCATATCACTTTGCGGATCAAGGGGTGGGATGAAAGTTTTTTGGGGTGTTTCAATCATTGGTTGGATGGGTGGATTGGTTGATGCGTTGTTTGATGGTATCTATATGTTCTGGCGAGCGAAGTAGGCTTCTACTTGCTTTTGTATGAACAATGCTTGTTGTTGATCTTGTTGTTGTTGCGCTAAGATTTGTGCTTGTTGTTGCGCTTGTTGTTCCAACAACGCTTGTTGTTGTGCTTGTTGTTGTTCCCACAATGCTTGTTGTTGGGCTGCCAATTTTGCTACTTCTTGTTGCTCTTGATATTGTTTTAATGCTTGTTGATATGCTTGCACTTGCGCTGCTTCTACAAGAAGTTGTGCTTGTACTTGTGCTTGTTATGCTTGATATTGAGCTTGCGCTTGTGCGACTTGTGCTTGTGTTGCTTGTTGCTGCAATAGAAGTTGTGCTTGAGCGGCCTTTTGTGCTTGCAATGCTTGTGTGGCTTGGGCAGCTTGAGCGGCTTGTTGTTGTTGTTGTTGTTGCAGTAATGCTTGGGCTTGTTGTGCTTGTTGCGCTTGCAATGCGGCTTGTGCAGCTTGGGCTTGGGCAGCTTGTGCGGCTTGAGTGGCTTGTTGTACGGATTTTTTTTTGAACTTGTCGGTATCCTCTTTGGAAAGCAGCTTGCAATGTTGTGTCGTATTGGCTTGATGTGGTGAAAGTTGGTGGTGGTGCAAGTGGTGGTGGATTTGGAATGGTGGTAGGTGATGATGTTGTGTTGATGTTTTGGGTGTTGGATAGTGCTATTGATGTGATTGGTCCTTGAGATACCATGCTTTATGATTTTAGGGGTGTGTTTCATGATGTTTCCATTGCTTGTGCATTTATCGTTTGTTGTTGCGATATCAACGACAAATTTTGAGTGTTTGGTGCAATGCTTTGATTGATGGTTGGGATATAGGTTTGATTGATACTTGGTAGGGGAGGAAGCCCCAAACCAAGGAGTGGTGCGGATGATAAAGGAAATGGCGGAGGAGGTGGAAAGGTGAGGGGTGTCAGTTGTTGTGAAGATGTCGTGCTGTCGAATAGGCCCCCTGGTTCGAACATATCTCCCTCTTCTTGTGAATTTGTGAGAAGAGGTGTTTGAGGAGTTGTGTTAAAAAATGATGATGATGGATCGTGATGGAATGTGAGAGGAACATTCTTTTGTAATGGGTTTTGGGGTATATTTTGTTCCAATGTGGTGTTTGCGTCCAAGTTTTGATTATTAACAAGGGGGTGTGATTGAAGAGCATTGAGAAATGTGTTTCCCTTGTTGACATTGGATTGGGTTGGAACAAACGATGTTGTGATTTGCGGAATGTTTTGCGTGATCTTTTGGGATGGAGGTGTAGATAAAATGGGGATGGTGGATGAGATTGGAGGAAATGATGTCTCCACTATAGTACTTACATCAAAATCCAAAGGTAACTTGGCCCCTTGTTTTGCTAGTTTAAGCATGTATAACGAAGGGTTGAGTCTCATCATGATGTTGATGATTTTATGATTCTCCGGATTTTGAAGCATTTAAGTCATTTCTTCGCGAGACATTCCAAAGGTAAGATCCTCTCCTTGATTTTCTTCTTGTGGATTTTGTGATGATGAGAGGGTCAACGGATTACTTGATTCAGCAGGATTCATTTTTGCATTTGTTTGGCTAAGATCACTTGAAGCGGGTGTTTCTTTTTTGGCTTCCATACTCTTCTTGTATTGAGATCTAGTTAGAACCATAAAACAAGGATCAATCTTCGAGAATATGGGAGATGAATCTCTTGATTCTTTGGATCGATCGTTATTTTATGTCCTCAAAGTATAAAGTTTTTTAGGATGCCTTGAGGATCAAAGGTGATGATATGATGATGATTTTTAGAGATGGATGATATGGATGTTGTGGCTTTTGATAAATCTTGAATGAGACACTAGGCTTTTTTAGGACTTGTGGATTTTGATTCTTGGAACGGTTTTGGAGATTTGAATTTTGTCCTTGATTTTGATTTTAATTTGGATTTGTATTTTGAACAAAGACCTACTAAGATGTTTGATAATGATCTAAAGGATAGTTTTGTTCAAAGGATGATGATTTTGGATGTGTGTGAGGAGAAGGATGTATCTATCCACACCTACCCAAACAAGATGATTGTTTCACTAAGTATATGAAGAAGGATTCATCTACATACACTAAGTTAGACAAAGATGATTTTGATAATTTTGACTAAGTATATGCAAAAGGATGCATCCACACATACCTAGCCAAAGGTGTTTTGATAAATTTTTTCAAGGATTTAGTCTCAATGATTTTTATGATTTTGATTTTGCCATAAAGCCTAGCATGGAGGATGATTTCAAGATTTTCCAAAAGGTGATGATTATGAGATGGAATTGTTTTGATGTTTTGGAGGATGAATGAAAAGGATTTTGATATGTTTTGACCCTTAGATGAACCTAAAAAAGACACTTTTTTTTCCTAGACCTAGGTATTGAAGAGCATGCAAATGCTTCCTAAAGACCTTTGTAACCAAGAAATGATTTCATTTGAACATTCATTTTTGGATTTCCAACCAATGATTTTTTTCTTTGGGATTGTGAGTCTTCAACACACATGAACGTTCATTTTGCTTAGCTTTGCTTAATGGCTTTATTTTACCAAAAACACTTTCTTTGATTTAAGTTTTCAAACTAAGATGTCCAATGTCTTAATTTCTTCAAACTCCACAAGATATGTTATGTGGAAATCCAATGAACTTAAGACAAGGGTTTTCCTATTGTTTACTTAAGGAGACAAATTGAGATATAATCCAATGTTTAGAAACCTCTAAGGATGTGAATCCCAAGGGAAAGCAATAACATATGGATTGAGTTAATGGCATTTGTCTCCAAAAGGGTTTGAAATTCGGATGATGTTAAGTGTTTGTTTCCATGGTGTTTTCGATCAAGCAATGCATTTTGTAACCCAAGAACAAGTACAATCCTATGGATGTGTAAGACAATATTTGTTGGATTCCCACTTGGACAAGTCCAGCTATACTTATCTCTAGCGAATGGTTAGATGCTTGACCCCAGCTGGCTCCCCCTCCATAGCACTCCTTGCTCTGAAGTGACTAGCATCAGCACCCATGAAACTCCCATGGCATGTTTTCCATTTCTCTTTGAAGCCCAGTAAAAGTGTAAATTGGCTTTAGAACTGTTGTTCTTACACCAAAAGATAGATTCTGAGGTTTTGGCAATTCTAGCACATAGGTTTTTTAAGTAAGGACGTTGCAAGTGGAGGTGACTCATAGGCAGAGTGCAGCTGCAGGATCTAAATACTGTGGAATCAGCCCAGCGTGATATTGGTTTGTCCAATATCCACGTTTATATCGTTTTGGAAATGCTCTTGGCTTTAAGTGTTACGGTTGAGTCATTCACTGGGTGAGTACTTTTCCCCAAGGCAGGCCCTCTAGGATAAACAAAAGTGAACGAAGAACACTATTCGTAACTCGATCAATCCTTGTTGGCAACAAGGAAAGAGAATATGCACAACAATGCCCCCACTCACACTCACACAAGATGTTGTTCAATTTTAAACCCAAATCGAAGTGTGGAGGTGATTGCTTTGTCTCACCTTAAAGTCATGAAAAAGGCCTTTTAATTCTCAAGATTGCTATAAAGTAGAGGAAAGGCATCGTCCTTTTACGATGGCTTTCAATCTAATGTGCTAAAAACAAAGCTACACTTGTTCTTTTAGATCCACAAAACGTATGAATTTGTTTTAGAGCACCAAAAGATACAAGTGATAAACATTTTGTTCAATTTGTTAATCCCATAAACGAAATCTAGTAAGTTGTTGATCCTATTGTTTGTTTTAAGCCTTTTGTATTGTTCTTTTTAGAGCCCAAATTGAAATCTATTGAGTCCTAAAATCTTGAAGTGATAAAATCCTTCAAAATTGGAATTATAAATGCTTCCAAGAGTGTCTAAAGGCACTTGATACAATAGAGAAATGATGTCATAATGAAGCTTTCCTTTCATTTCCTCCTCCCCTTTTGATTTCCTAACCTAAAAAAGTGATCAAAACGTTAGATGAGATCAAAAAACAAAAGGATATAGGGGTTAGATGAATCATTAACCAAAACACCCTAAAACTTAGGCCAAGTTATCATGTGTTTTGACTTTAGATATAAATTTGAAAATTTTAACTCATTAATAGTTAATAAACACCTACACCATTGGATAGCTTACAAAATTCTACCCCATTTCAAAAAATAAAGTATCAAAAAGACCTCCGTATGACCAAGATATGATCATTTTAAAACTGACTCCAAAAGCGCTAAAACAGTTCACATAAGCGCTAAAAGAACCTGCAAGAGTGCTAAAACGGGGATTTACGAACAGAACTGTAAAAAAAATAGCAAAAATTTAAAAAAACATGTTAGATTTGTAATTCAAGCCCTCCTTCTAGCGCCAAATGTGTGAACCAAGATCCTAATACCTGCAAAACACAACAAACAAACACATTAGAAGATTGAAATGCAAGTTAGAGTCTAAGTTCCTCAAAAAATCCATTTATCAATGATCTAAATAGGAAAATGAAAGCAATACAATGAGAAATCAACAAAAGAGATTAAATCCTATGAAAGCAATATAAATTCTTGATCTTTTGAGAGAGTTGGTGCCAATTTGATGTGGAAATTGGCCATTTCCCAACTCCTATGCAAGTTTTGTTGATTGATGATGAAGAGTGATCCACTTTGATGAAGATTGATGAAAGCTCCAAGCCAAAAATTTGCATAACCTAGCTAAGAACTCAATGGTGATGGATAGAATTTGCTAATGATTTGAGCATAGTAAGTTTACTCAAATTGTGGATGATCTAATGAGGAGAGGAGCATTTTATTTATAGGATTTCAAGATGGATGAATGTCCAAATTTGAGCAATGTGGGACTAACATTCATCCAATGATATGATGCCACTTGTCAAGCCATGAATGGATGAAGGATGTGCAAGATTTGGAGTTTGTGCCAATAAATGCCCAAATTTGTATTTCAAATTTGTTGAAATGACATGCAAGAGGGAAGGGAAAATGCAATAAATTCCACTTGGCTCAAGGCAAAGGACATGTAAGAGGAAGTTATTGCCTTGTTGGATGTACATGTTGACTTGGAATTTTTGAATTCAAATTGAGAGAATATTCCAAAAGATACCTTGTGAGGAAAATAAGGATTTAATAAATGAATTAAATCTATTTTCATGTGCAACTTGCAAAATCTAGAGGATGGGACGTGAGATGAGATTAAATTAATCAAGGGTTAATTAATTTAATGAGAGAGGTTAGATGATGTGACCTATTTAGCTCAAATTTGGTTGTTTAAATCAAATAAGAAAAAATATGGTAAGAGGCTAATTAAATAAAGATTTTGATTTATTTAATTAAAAGGGATAGTGTTAGATTAAATCAAATAAGGTTTTAATTTATTTAATTTAATGGATAGACTTTAGAGATTTAATCAAATAAATTGATTATTTAATTAAATAGGGATAATTAGATCAGATGGATTGATTTAATTAACAAGAGAAAGTGACTTAATTAGACAAAATGATTTATTTAATTAAGAGATGAATATTGATGAATTTAATCGGATAGGGGAATTTGATTAAATGATAGTTGAACCGAGGATGATTAGGGAAGAAGCGATGTTAGTAGTGAGTCAGTGTCACGATATCAATCTGTATATATTTACCCCGATATCTACATTTTGCCCCTCACTGAAGCAATGCACTTATTCGCGTTGGTTCAAAAAGAATATACCATGATCAAAAGTCAAAATTTCTCTGATTTTTTTTCGAATGCCCCACTATTGCCCTAGCAAAAAGAATTATGCTAGTATACTGCCCCCTCGAGAGATTGGGCAAAGAGGTTTGATTTGAGGGTCGATCTCTCAAAAAAAGGTTCAAGATCAATTCAACTCGAATATTTGATGTAGACAGATTTGATGATGTAGACAGTCATCAGCCATGGGTAGCCTCATGCCTATTTTGATATATTACACCCACTTGATCCTGATTTATACCATGACAGTTGCATTCTTGATGATATATATGAGCAGATGATTTTGATATGATGCAATGATATGTTAGTGCAAAGTGGTATGATGATGTGTAATGTAATATGAACGTAATGTGTGCAATGGATTATCTGATAATGCTTATGTGCCTATTATGTATGATTATGTAATATGTGGTAATGTGAAATGGTTGACATGCAAATGAATGTTATGTGAGGATTTATGTGATAAATACAATGTTATGCAATGTAATGGATGAAATGCAATGTAAAAATGGATGCAATGTAATAAAATGGATGTGCTTATCTATAAAGAATGCTTATAATAATATGTTTATATAATGATGGAAATGTAATGCATGTGTTTCATATATGTTATGTTGATGCAATATGCTAATCATTTGTGGATGCAGGATCGATGATGATGGTGATGATGATGGTGATGATCAACTATCATAGTACCATGTTAGCGCGAAAAGAAAGAGATAGAAGAAAACAAGAGATTCCAACAAGACATGAGATGATAAATATGCAAGTGATGATGATTACTTGCCGAGGAGTTGGGATTTTCAAAGGGCCAATTTCCTTATGTTTGATAACACATGTAGGCACAATGCATTAGGGTATAAAGAACTAGGATGGCGTTGTACCTAATGCGATGGACTTTGACTTGACAAACAAATAGGAGTATTCTTGTTCATACTTGACATACGAAAACCTTGTTAGGACGTACCTAACAAAGCAAGTATTCACCAAGGCTATATTACAAGAACGTCCAACAAGCACAACAAATAAAAAGATAATGATCGTTGCCCCATTCCTATCTCTCTAAATCCCTTCATTGGGGACATCATTGAGAGGTCCTTGGGATGAGCACAATAAGATAAACCAAAAGAAAAGATCAAGTACACAAACAAGCCAATGTTCTTCATACCTCTAGCCAAAGGGATTTGTTTTGATAGGATAAGAATCCAAGTGATATCCAAAATGATGCCCATTGTCAGAACGATATATCCTAGGACATGCATTGTATGGGCCAGTAGTGGGTTGATAAGTTGATTGATAGGCTGTTGATATAAGTTGATTGACATGTCTGCGACTGATCAAGAGTTTGATTTTTGTTTTAAATGTTTGTTGTTTTGATTTAGATTTTATGATTGAAGTTTGCTTTTGCCGATTGTTATGATTGTTTCTGTTTGTTTTTCTAGAGGATGAAGGTGACGATCAGTTTATTATGGATGATTTGATTATTACGGGTGAAAGTGAGATGGGGACGGATGGATTTTTTTAAAATATTTGGATTTTTTTGATGTTTTGAAATGTTTTGGGGCTGTTTTGGGTTTTGGATTTTTTCAAATGTTTGGTTTTTGATTTTCAAATGTTTTGGGGTTTTCGAGATTTTATGAATGTTTTGGATTTTGCATTTTTTAGTAGATGTTTTGAATTTGATGTTTTTCAAATGTTTTTGGATTTTGATAATGGCAGGGGGCGATCAAAGGTTAGCCTTACTTCGTTAGCTCAAAGGCATTAGTTCAAATTCTAATGTTTTTGGCGTTTCTAATTTTATGAAATTTGTTTTTTGGATTTTTTGATGTTTTGGATTTTTTGCACAATTTTGACGATTAGAATATGGGCATGTGTGACGATATCAATTCTTTGTGTGGGATTTTGCTAAAAACCAAGCTGAGGTTGATTGATTGGATCGATAGATCGATGATGATAACATTGTTGAGGATACACAACAATGCAAGGATAGTGTTAAGAAATACAAGGATTGAGATGTTGATGTGATTGATGATGATAACATTGTTGAGGATGCACAACAATGCAAGGATAGTGTTAAGCAACATAATGATCGAGAAGGATATCTCAAGATTATGGATTGATTGGATTTGATTGATCAAGATTGTTGATGCTTGGTTTGAAACAAAAGATGTTTTGAATGATTTGATGTGACACTTGATGTGAAAATTAGATGCGACTGATATCGATTGCTTGGATTGATTTTCTATTGAAGATAACACTTCATAAGGAACATCTTCTTG
>VDFB02256132.1:39906237-39958042 GCA_007258455.2 Sequoia sempervirens
TATCGTTGAGGTCTTGATGGTACTCTCCTTCGGTGTCTTGAATGTAACAAAACTAAAACCACTTTTTGTGAGGTTCATGAAGGTATCTGTGGCACCCATTCAAGTGGTCTAACTCTCGCTAAAAAACTCCTATGTTTGGGGTATTACTAGCCAAATATGGAGGAGTCTTTTCAATTTGTCAAGAAATGCCAAAAATGTCAAATTCATGGCAACCTCATACACGCACCATCACAGGAGTTGCAACCATTTGTATCAACATGGCCTTTCTATCAGTGGGTACTGGATCTTGTACGTAAAATTCATCCACCATAAAATGGGCACAAATCCATCATCACGGCCACGAAGTACTTTACAAAGTGGATTGAAGTTGTTCCTTTAACCACAATCACAGAAAAATAAATTGCATCTTTCATCCTAAATTACATTATCTGTCGGTATGGCATTCCTCATTCCATTATCACTGATAATGGTAGACCTTTCAAGAATCAGGATGTCCAAGAACTTTGCAAAAGGTTTCATATCCAACATTGATTTTCTACACCGTACTACCCTTAGGGAAATGGCTAGGCAGAGGCCTCAAACAAAACCATTCTAAAAATCTTGAAGAAAACTGTCAATGATGTTGGACATGATTAACACATTCAATTGAACCTTGCTCTGTTAGCTTATCGTACTAGTATTCAAACCCCGACAGGAGCCACTCCCTATGCTCTAGTCTATTCATCAAAGGCCATTTTACCTATTGAGGTTGAGCTACCATCCCTACAAGTGTCTTTGAAGGCAATTATTTCAAAGGAAGATTATAGAGTATCCAGGCTACAAGAGTTGGAACTGTTGGATGAGTGTCGAAAGCATGCAGTTGATCACCTAAAAGCCTATCAACAAAGGATGTCCAAAAGTTATAATCATCGAGTAAAACCAAGAGCATTTCAAGTTGGTGACTTAGTCCTGAAAGAAAATCCCTATAATCAACAAGATCAAGAAAAGAAGGGGAAGTTTGAACCAAACCAGCTAGGTCCTTTTTTCATTGTATCAGTCTATGGATCAGGAGCATATCGGTTGTCTATGCTTGAAGGGGACCTATTTGAAGAACCCATCAACAACCTGCATCTCAAGAAGTTCTACGCCTAATTCATCTAGTGCGCGGTAAAAGTCCTGAAAAAATACAAAAAATGAGAAAATATCCTTAAAAAATGGTTTCCTTGATGAAAACCTAGCAAATAGGTATCTTGGTGACAACAACAAAAAAATTAGAAAAAGAGAAAAATACAAAAAAATAAAAAAATAGAAAAAATAGAAAAAAAAATCATAAATCATAAAATCTGAAAAAGTGCAATAAAAACAAGTAGTGAAAATCTAGCAACAGGGGCTATTTGTGATAGATTAGTTTTTCCATCTATTTGAGCATGTGTTGGTTGTTCCCTTTCACCATCATTCTGCCTATTATTAGAAAACATCATGTACATATCCTAGCATTGCGGTCATGTCTCACCTTGGATTGGGGGAAAAATCCTGAACTCACTGGGGGAAATAAACTTTGAGCTCAAACCAATAGACAAGCAAATAGCAACACGTCACAAACACAATGATCATAGTGCAAATCAACATTGAACATTGATCATAAAACTTTACACATCAACCAACCAAATGAAACAACAAAATCAATCGAATCAAAGCAAATTTAAATGGATGATGTATGAATCATGGTTTTATCATGTTAGCATGAATGTTCAACTATTGTACCTTTGATTTTTGTTATCATTTCTCTGGAGTAACTCGATGATGTCTTGAACTAGAGGAGCAAGGAAGGAGAATGATTTTTCTTTGTCTAATGTATGTGAGTTAATCATTACTACTATGCAAATTGTCATGGGACATGCTCTACAAAGTATCATTGATGACATTCTAAATTTGCATAGGAAAATGATTAACTCTTGTCTGTTTACACAAGCAATGCTCAAGTCATCTCGATTTAATTATACTTAGATGTTTGTGTTAACTTGCAATATCAAAAATCATGGAAGTAGTACTCAGGTCATCATGGTCTAATTATACCATCGATGTTTGTACTCACTTTCAAAATTTTAAAGGCTCAATGATGATAAAAGCATGACTAATTGGCTGCTACGATGACAACATTTGCATATTTAGATCTGCATGGTTAAGTTAGATTGCATCTATATTGGCGTTGCATCTACAATATAGATTTTCCAAGGCTAACACAATTTTCAAAATGATGTTTTCTCTATCATTAATGGATTGAGTAGATTTGACATTAACAAAAACATATCATTCTCATGTAGTTGCATAATTATTTGCATATCATACATACATTAGAAAGAATTATTACATCATACATCCATCCATGCATTACATCATAATATTTGCATTAGAAACACAAAAAATAAGTCCATTGCATCTCACTTGCATAATCAAATTCATCCCATAGAAGTATCATATATTTGCACTAAGAAAAATACAAAAACATAAGGGGTGTCACATTTCATTTGCATCCATCTCATAGCATAAAGCATCAGGCATAATAACATATAGAATCATCATCCATACATCATCATATCATCATTGCATCCATACATAATCATGTCATAATCGTATACACATCATATAAACATCATATAAGCAACATAACGTAGAAATTAAATGCATTCACCATAGGCATCCATCATAAACACACATTAACACATATAGATCGCTAATCATCGGTGCATCTCATATTAATCTCAAAATAATAAGGTCAAGTGTACAATGATGTCCAAATATGTAGAGAGATATAACATCAAAAAAATGGCAGAAACCATAATGTCTCAACTGAATCGAGGTGTACATCATGTCTAAAATACATCAAATATGATCATCACAATGGCTATGTGCTGCTAGCCCTAGACAACGTCAGCCCTGTACCTCCTGTTGCACCACCTGACGGCCCTACCCCTAGATCTCTATGAGGTGGTGGCCCTATAACACCTCGGCTAGTAGTCCTAGAATGGCTACGGGCACTAGTAGACTAAGCATAACTGACCTGACACTCTGGAGGCACTACCTCATGATATCGCCCTTTGTAATACTCGGCCTCCCTGACAGAGTGGCATACCTCTCTGAGGTAATCCGTTGTCAATGTGCCCTTAGCCACTCTCTGTAATTGCTCGGACAAGGCCTCATCTTGCTCACACTTCTGTCTAAGGGTATCTCTCTCAGTTGTAAGGGTGGAAATATGTGTATGTGCCTGTGTTTGTAGCTGACCCTGTATCTATGCCAGCTATCCCTGTAATGTCTGAACCTAGGTCTGTTTGGCATCAATCTGAGCCTGCTATTGTTGTGAAGGAAAACATATCTGAATATGTTGTTGAGCTGCAACCACCAAGGATCTCCTCCTCTGGGGTACTTTGAAGTCTTAAACATCCAGCACCTGTCCACCTTCGCCATCACCTCCATCTCCTTCATCGCCATCTTTGTGACCTCCACCATCCCCAACTCCCTGATCTCCATCATCACTGCTCTCTCCCTCCTCCTCCTCATCATCACCTCTACCACCCCTCCTCTATCTCGATGCCTGGTCATCATCTAGAAAAGGTATTGGCTTGTCCAGACTAGATATCCTCAGGAATGGATGTGAGAAAAGAAGTAATGGGCATACTCCTGTGACACTGCATCCTCTATAATCTTTGGGTGATACTCCCATATCACTGCCTAGAGTCCCTGGTACTCCTCAACCGTTGCATCATATGATAAAGTGGGTCCCCACTCTGGTATGTCATGTCATCGATGTGCATACAAAGCAACTCCCTGGGGCATACCATGTACCCGTTCGTACTATCGCAAAACTCTCCCAAGCAAGAATCTCTCAATAACTAATGGGGTCCTCCCAATCAAATATCTGGTTGTGCATACATATGGCATCTCTGTATCATCCTCCAGCCACTGCTCGTAGTCAAGATACGACCTCCATGTCACAGTATCAAGATCATCCAACACCCTCCGCCAATACTCTAATTTTCCTAGCTTATGCTAGACAACTAGGCATGTATATCCATAAACGTATGGCCTCCCTGTTGGATGTTATCTCTTAGCCATTGGATGAGTGATAGCTATGTGCTCCCATGCCCATATTTGTAGCAGTGTAACCCCAACTAACAAACTGGCCCCTCTCAGATAAACAACTTGATGAAGATCATGGTATAAGTGAGCTAACATGTAGGAGCCCCAAGCATATCTGGTCCCTTGTGTGATCATCCTCTCCAAAATCCAACCCCAGCCGACTAAGAGTCCCTTCGACCTATAGTCAGGACATAAGAATCCTCCAATGAATCTGACAAAAATGCATGGTAGTGTTGCATACGCATCAACCATATCCTACCATGGGATCTCATAACCACAAATCTAGTCATCCTCGAAGACTCTCCATAATTCATCTGCACCTCCCTACTCAGTGGAATCATACACAACCAGCTCTCCGACAACAAGAATCTTCAAAATTCAGTAAACATCATCTGGTGTCACTGTCATCTCACCAATGGGTAAGTGAAAGGTGTTGTGATCACTGTGCCACCTCTCTACCAAAGCGGTCAAAATTCCCCTGTTAATCCTATGATGGGGCATATCTATCAAGGAAGTCAATCTGCATCGTCCAATCACGTCTAGATCAACCTGCACCAAATGAGGAATCAAATCCCAGGTCCTTGGGAATCGCTCCCGAGATTAAAGGGTCCTCGACAACTCCTATCATCATAACATATTGCAAATCAATAATCTTATCAATCAACATCAATCAACCTATCAATCTAATTAGCTATGATGAGATTTTGATTACATCTCGTGAGCATCTATCATTTGATCCTCACCTACCATAAGGTCAATCATCATTATCCTATCATTGATTCTCACCTATCATGAGGTCAATCATCATCATCCTATCTTTGAATCTCACCTATCATGAGATCAATCATCATCTAATCTATCAACATCATCAAATCAACAGCTGATGCGATCAACAATCATCATAATTAAGGAGTCTAATCTAAAGTTCATTATTCTGGCCTAGATATGTTGAAACAATGTTTCAATGTGCTAAAAACATCTATGCGCTAGAAAACTTCACTGATGCGCCAGAACAGGGCTTTAATGTGCCAAACTTCTCTATGCGCCATCAAAAGTTAT
The DNA here is from genome assembly GCA_007258455.2 of Sequoia sempervirens. NCBI lineage: Eukaryota > Viridiplantae > Streptophyta > Pinopsida > Cupressales > Cupressaceae > Sequoia > Sequoia sempervirens. Next base: position 39,911,413 of record VDFB02256132.1, read on the forward strand.
CAATGTGCTATTTCACTACATGAATGTGCTAAATTACCTAATGCGCCGAAAGAAAACCCTATGTGCTAATTCATGACATATATGCACTACAAATCTACTTGCACTACAACATTCATCTGATGCGCTAAATTTATGCCTGGATGCGTTAATTAACTATATGTGCTATAACTTTGAATGGATGCACTAAAAATCTAACCATATGCGCTAAAACACTAAAACTAAATTTTAAACGTGAAAAACAAGGGAAAAATGAGATTCAAAATTTACGAGGGGGCTTTTCAGGATACGTATTGGAGGTCCATACGATGTCGGGCGGTTGCGACGTCGCACACGCTCGAATCAGTGGGTCTGGATCGGAATCACCATCTTGCTCAAAAGTTGCTCTAATCACTCAATTTTCAAAATACAAATTGCATAGATGAGTTTAAATCACATCCTTTTTACCTTTTAAGGGGTAATTAAGTGGGAATTTTGTGGGATTGATTTATTTTTTGAAAAAAAGGGACCTTAATTAATCAATTAATCAATGTGGGGTTCAACATCATTTTTCGGGAGATAAATCGTCTCTACATCATAAAATTTGAAAATCATCATCAAATCATTAGAAAATCATAAAAATTTCAAAAAAAATCAAAATTTCTAAAAATTCAAAATTCATCGATTTATCTCCCGAGGGGGCATATATCCATCATCACTCAGAAATCAGTGTCTGGGGCATATAGAAAAAATTTTGTTAGTATCACCAGCAAAAAATTTCTTTGAAGCAATGTGTAAACACATCACTTCAAAGAGGGGCACAATGTATACATCTAAAATTGGTTAGGATAATTAATTAAATACAAGTTATTTAATTAATAAACCTCTTATTTCATCTACTTATAAATAAATTCTAAATTTATTTATATAGTTCACATTTTCTAATTCTTCTTATCCTAAATCATATTCCTCTAATCTTAATTAAATAAACAAATTCCAATAGTTTGTTTTATTTAATTAATATCTTCTTACTAAATTTGAATAATTCCAAATTTAAATTTAGTCACATGTCTAGAACTTTTCCTCTTGCCACCTCATCAAGTGTCTCATGAATTTAAATATCTTTAATATTTAAATGGGCTTTTTCCTCAACAAAATATGAAACAAACTTTGGACACTTGGCTCTCTTTCTCCATTTATTGTCTCTCACACTTGGAAAAGTGTTCTATTAAAGGGAACACTCTCCATGATTTCCTTTAACTTCTTCATCCTCCACCGTTCATCTCTCCAGCTAAAATCCTAACCATTGGTTGCTGCCACATCACAATATGCCTTGGAAATCCTATAAATGCAGCCTCATTCTATAGAATTTGATATCCCATCTTTAAGCAATCTTACTGTGCAGAAATTACATTAGAGCACTTTGAGCATTTAGGGCATTTGAGCATTTATCAATTAGCAATTTAGAAGCATATTAGTTTACAATCATAGGTTATTTATTAGCTGCATTTTCAATATCAAAGTAGTTTTTATACAACATTTGCATCACAACTCTTAGTATCATATCTTCATCATAGTATCATTCATCAATTACATAAATTTATCAAACATGTAGGAATAGATTTCTTGCATTTTCCAGCATTCCATTCTTCAGGTTGTCATTCTAAAAGTTCATAAGTGCATATACAATCTGAGAGCCATTATGATTTCATGAATCCTTGAAGATAGGAAACAATGGGAAGACTTTAGGGAATTGGTTTTGTTTCAATTCGATTCAATTTGCTATTCAATTTCTCTAATATAATGTCTCATTGCTTGTGTGATTTTGTTATTCATTTGCACATTTTACCTCACACAGTAAGAAATTTGTTAAATGGTCAATTTAAAAAAAAAAAGTTAGAGAAATTGGTAGCCCAATGACTTCGAGCTTGTCTTAAGTGGTGACTAAAACTATAGGGCAATTCCCCTATAATCTTTGAGTTGTATACATTGCCCCTAATGTGTATAGCTAGCTAATTTAGTTTTGAACTTGTGACCATTATCCATATCTTTTAATAACTTAAATATTCAATTGATTATTACTTACATTCACACCCTACAAAGAACACCACCCATAAACATAATGTTTCATAAAAAATATCCAATATAACTAAAACTAGTGTATGTTATTTCTAGATTCAATTTTGTTAGCTTTATTTTACATCACTGTTTCAAATCACACCCCATGATCCATCATCAAGATCACACTCCATGATTCTTTGGCTCTCTATCATCTTAGTGATGGATCATAGAGTGTTATCCACAACGTTGATACAAAACAAAGCTAACATAATTGAATCCATAAATAATATACACTAATTATGAATTGTGAAAATCTAATATCTTTAATTATTAAAACTTTGACATTTTATAATATTATTATTTTTTAATAAATTTTATCATGCCAAGAGGTGTTTCCTACAGTTGCAACATGATAGGTGAGCAAATTCGTATACACAAAAACTCCTTAAATCTCACATAAATTAATCAATTGTTACCGTACAATTGGAAAGATTAAATCTCAGACTTGTAATAATAAATCTTCACCCAACCTGTTATGTGAATAGTAAATATTGAATGATGAGAGTGGAAGAGGTAGTGGCTGACAAGAGTGGAAGAGGCAATGATTGGAATTGTACGTAACTAATGAGAGTGGAGGAATAAGTGGTTCAAATGGCCGGCTATTATTTAATACTGCATAACTCTATTTTACCGCTATAACCAATGAAATTCATAGAATCTTTAAGCAGAGGTATTTCAATAGGGACAACATTTCAAATTAGGTATGTAGTCTAGCACTTGTTCGTCACTTCATCTGAGTTCTACATTTTATTTCCTTTCTCTTTTCTTTTGTAGGTAGGATGCGACTATTATGAGAATGGTAGTAAAATATATTTTGTTCAGTGTGTCAGACATTTTTGCTTTGACATATAGGCCAATACTTTGCTTTATCTATTGTTGTTGTAGATATATCTGTAGACACATAAAAATGACCTAGGCCTGCAAGCTCTATTTCCATCTTTTCTTCCTAGCATAATTAAGACATTTTAATTATGTCCTTGGTCCACTTCTGACTATTAATTAAATAATTCATAATTATTTAATTAATTCATGTCCTTTTATTCCTCTTGATTATTAAATAGATAAATTTTATTTATTTATTTAATACGTCTCTAATCGTCTAAAGTCTTCTTATAATTAAATAAATTTCTTAATTTATTTAATTATACTTGTCCATTATGTCTTCCCAATTATTAAATAAATAAATTTTATTTATTTATTTAATATGTCACTAATTCTGAAAGTCTTCTCATAATTAAATAGATTCTTTAATTTATTTAATTATTGGTCACCCTCTCTAATTAAATAATTATTTTAATTATTTAATTATCTAATTTGACATTTCTCTCTTTTAGTAAATAATTAAAATTAATTATTTACTATCATGTGGTCCCACCTTTTGAATTAAAACCAATTTTTAATTCAAAATAGTCTTTTTCCTCAAAAATCAAATTAATTTCTATTATTAATTGATTTTCCAACCACCTCTTTTTATGTGCCAATCTTATTTCTTGTCACATGCATTGTCAACCCTTCATTTGATTTTCTAAAAATCAACCATGTCCATTCATTTTGAGTTTGACCTAATGTTGCCCTAACCCTAATTGTGGGTTGTCAAATTCAATCTTGTCCATTGATTTTAGGGCACTTGTCAACCTTCAATCTTAGCCATTCACTCAAAATTGCATTTTCTATAAAATGGCAATTTTGGTCTCATTTTGTCACCTCATGTTATCTAGATCTCATGCAATCTTGCACTCTTGTCATACTTTTGCAATCTTTTCGTACTCTTGCATTATTGTCATTTGTCATAGGCATACTAGCATTTCATTTGGCATAATTTAGACATAGTTTTCATGCTTACTAGTTGCACATTAGCATAGTATTTACATATTGTCATCTTAAATCCTTCAACATTTGCTTAGGGCTTTTCATTGTCAACATATTGCTCATCATAAATCTGAGGGAAACATCATATTTGCAGCAAGTTGAGAAGGTGTAATGGAGGTCAGCCATGGAGATTGAAGATATTTGGTGAGATCTTCCATTTTGTTTTCATGTTTCTCCTTTGCACTTCATTATTACTTTGGGTTTTTATGCTTATACATTTGATCTGGTAACCCTAAGATAATTTCCCTTAGTTACAATATTCGTAAAGGTCTAGTATACTCTTGAGCTTGGTTATAGGGTTAATATCTAGTGGGTGCAAAATTTAAACAATTTATATGATATAAAGTTAAAAAGGCCCTTTATTTCTGGTTAGGCCTCTATACTAGTTGAACTAGACAAACAAATAAATTATAATAGCAATAATAACGCTCATTCTTGAGGCAACAAAAATAGGTGGATTAAAGCCTATGCAGGTGTAGTTCAGGAGCCCAATGCCTGCACCTAACTACCATGAAAAAGTATCTCTTTTTCTCCATTTAACTTTAAAAAATAAATACAATGGTTCTCATTAGAATTTACAATAAACGATTCATACCTTCCACAAGGAAGCCACATTGACTTGTATTTAGTTGTCATGGCGTTGTATTTTATTTAATTTTTTCTTGGTGTGCTTTTTTTTCACCATTGGAAACATTTATTAGAATGTTGCAACTGCTTTGTGTTTCCTTAAGATTAATTTAGAATTATGGACGCAAATAGAGCCATTGATCTTCTTCATTTCAAATCTGCATTGTATTGTAGGTGAGTGTACTCTTTGTAGTTTCCTTTCACTTTTTTTTCTTAGGTTGATTAATATCCACTTGCCTGGTGTCCTTCAGCACATATACCATGACTAAAGTGTATCTCTTTGGGTCAAATTTGTTGATATTATAAGCAGCGTCGAGCTACTTCCAGCGATCTCCTATTTACAATAAATTAAATATAGCCCCAGGCTATTTAATTTATCAAGACTCCAAGAGGCAAAATTATTAAGAGACATATCTATTTTTTAAGACAAACAAACTTTAATAAAGAGGCACAATTATTATCAAGGCCGACCTTGATGTAAATTAGGAGGAGGCGTGATTTTCAAGACAACAGACTTCCTTATTGAAGACGTGATGATTCAAGGAGGTAGACATGATGCTTTGGAGAGACACGACCTCTCCCTCTATATTGTATATATAATCGATGGAAGTTTCATTTGTTATTCATTCAAATTGCTTATTGTTTATCCTTCATCAATTGTGAGTTCTTCAAGGCAGATTGATATCTATTGAGACTGAATTTTGTATCAACGAATTGTTATCTTGAGTTGGTTGTGTTGCATCATTCATTGGTGCTTATATTTGGCCTTCATATTGGACTATTGTCAAAGGAGACTTTCTTTGTTGAGATTCAATATATAAGTGATATATTGTTGTTGGGTTTTTCTCCCTCAAGAGGAGGGTTTTCCTAGGGTATCTGTTGTGTTATTGTGTCTGATTTGAATTAATTTTCTGTGCATTAAATCTAATCATAAAATTAACATGGTATCAAAGTGGGTTTGAGGAGATCATGATCAGATTTATTCTTACAGCAATACTCTATTCTCTTCTTTATATTTCTTTGTCTACCTCTACCTTTATCAAGATGGTGAACGGTTTGAAGATTGAGGATAGACTCGAGGGAACATCCAACTTCACATCATGGAGATTCAGGATCATGCTTACCTTGCGTGAAAATGACTTGGGTGAGTTTGTGGAGTCCTGTGTTCCTAAACCTAAGGAGGAAGAAGAGAAATTGTAGTGGATGAAGAAAGATATCAAGGCAATGAAAATATTGGTTAATTCTGTTAAGGATCATATCGTTCCTATTGTCTCTAAGTTGAAGACGACAAGAGATATGTTTAAAACATTAGAAGAAATGTACAAAATCAACAATACCAGCTGGGCACTTGCAATAAAGCAACAAATACACCATGTGAAGATGGCGAAAGGAGAATCAGTAATTGCATACTTCATGAGGATTTCAGATTTGAGAGATCAGCTCTCGACAATTGGCCATATGGTTGATGAAAAAGACTTGACTATGCTTGCTCTCAATGGTCTTCCTTTGTCTTGGGAATCCTTCATTCAGGGAATCAGTGCAAGATCAAAATTGCCTAAGTTTGATCGTCTAAGGGCAAACTGCATTCAAGAAGAATCAAGGTTGGTGGCTAGAAGTGTCAGTCAAAGTTCAAAGAATGAAGATATTCATGTTCTCGCCTCCCATGCTTCGAAGAAGAAAGGAAAATATGGAAAGAAAGGATTCTTCAAGAGGAATCAAGATAAGGGAAATGATGATACACCTACCTCCAAGAAGAAGAGAGACATGTCCAAGATTCAATGCTTTAGGTGTGATAATTTTGGCCACTTTTCCAAGCATTGTCCTACTAAACCTAAGCAACAAGCCACCATTGTAGATGTTCATGATGTTTCTCCACAGAAGGATTCATGTGAATACTTGTTCTATTCAGCATTGTTAAGCAATGTTCCTACAGATACCAACACTTGGCTGATCGATAGTGGTGCTTCTCGACACATTACTGGATTTAAAGAGCACTTATCAAGTTTGGTGGAGAAATATTCTTCTGAACAAGTTATTATCAGAGATGATGCTGGCTACTCCATGAAAAGGATTGGGACCTCTACTCTTCATTTGGATTCCAGCATTACACTTTAGTTGAGAGATGTTCTTTATGTTCCAAGAATCGAGCGCAATCTTATTTCTATTTCAGCTCTAGAAGATAAAGGATATCAAGTTGCCTTCTCCAAAGGAAAAGTTCTTGTGTGGATGGAGAATTCCAGTTTCAAGGATGCTAAAGTAATTGGTGTTAGACATTAAAGCCTCTATAGGCTATGTACACGTCCTCTACAAGCATTAGTTCATGTTTCTTCAAGTCGATGTGATTTGTGGCATCAAAGATTGGCTCACCTTCACTTCTGAGCCTTACCTATCATGGAGAAGTGGTCATGAAACTTCCTAAGTTCAATCAAGAGCATGAAGGAACTTGCAAATAATGTGCTATGGGTAAGAATTCAAAAGCTCATTTCCACAATAGAGAAAGTAGATCTAAGCGTATTTTAGACCCTATTCATTCTGATTTATGTGGACCTATGTCTGTTCCTTCTTCGAGTGGTTTCTTGTATTATGTTATTTTTATTGATGATCACTCTAGAAAAACTTGGATTTATTTTTTGAAAACTAAAGAGTCTAAGGAAGTGTTAGAAATGTTTAAGGAGTTCTAAGCTCTTATAGATAATCTTTCCGATAAAAGAATCAAGATCCTTAGATCTGATAATGGAGGAGAATACACCTCTGGTAGCTTTCAAAATTTATATTTTGATGCTGGGATTAAGAGGGAGTTTTGTGTTCTCTATAATCCTCAACAAAATGGTGTTGCAGAGAGAAAGAACAGGACGATCGTGGAAGAAGCAAAAGCCATGATTCATGACCAAGATCTGCAAACCTTCTTATGGGCATAAGCTTCTAGGACTGTTATATATGTTCATAATAGAAGTCCTCACAAGATCTTGGAGAATATGACTCTGGAAGAAGCCTTTACAGGGAAGAAGCATGAGGTTAATCATTTGAGGATCTTTGGATGTCTTGTCTATGTTCATGTTCCAAAAGAAAAGAGAACTAAGTTGGAGCCTTCTGGCAAGAAGGGAATATTTGTGGGCTATAGTGAGACATCAAAAGCCTACATGATATATGTTCCAAGTCAAAAGTTGATTGAAAAAAGTAGAGATGTCACATTCGAGGAAGATGTTGCATTTAGAAGATCCAACGGAACTCATGTGGAGATTGACTATGATGAGCCTCCTCAGGATATGGAAGTTGACCATACTCCTGAGATTCAGAGGGAGACTTCCGAACTGAAGGAAGATGTTGGTCTAGTTGAGCTCTTGGAACCTACTGATGGGCCTACTGATATTGTTATTAGAAGAAAGAGACCTCTTTGGGCTAGGAAAACTATGCAAGAGGCTGAAAGGTTCACATCTCCTAGAGGTACATTCAAAGAAAGTAAAAGGCCACATAAGTTCTCCAGTTATGTTGCCTTGATGAGTCAGATTATTGAATCTGAGCCTTCTAGTGTGGAGGAAGCTTTCATTCAACAGGTTTGGAAAGATTCTATGTAAGAGGAGTACCAATCAATTCTCAAGAATGATGTTTGGGACATTGTTCCTAGACCCGAAGGAAAATCTATGGTATCTTCAAAATGGCTCTTCAAGATCAAGCATGCAGCTGATAGGAGCATAGAGAAGTACAAGGCAAGATTTGTGGCTCATGGGTTTTCACAAAAAGAGGGAGTTGATTATGAAGAAACATTTGCTCCTATTGCTCGCTACACTTCTGTTAGGACCATCATTGCCATTGTTGCATCTAGAGGATGGAAGATTCATCAAATGAATGTGAAAACAACCTTTTTAAAATGGTGTGATCAAGGAAGAAGTTTACATCGAGCAACCTGATGGGTTTGAGGTACATGGGAAGGAGTCTCATGTTTGCAAGCTGAAGAAGGCCTTCTATGGTCTTAAGTAGGCTCCTCGTGCATGGTATGAAAGAATTGATCGTTGTCTGTCAAGCTTGGGCTTCTTGAAGAATGATGCTGACTCTAATCTATACTTTAAGGTAATTGATGGTGAAGTATTGATTTTGGTTTTATATGTTGATGATTTGATACTTACTAGAGAAGAGCACTTGATCATCAAATGTAAGAAAGAGTTGGCCTCTGAGTTTGAGATGAAAGACCTTGGACTTATGCACTACTTCCTTGGCTTAGAAGTCTGGCAAAAACTAGATGAGATGATTCTAATTTAAGGGAATTACACCATTGATGTACTTAAGAGGTTTGGTATGATGGATTGCAAATCCATGTCTACACCTATGGAGACCAACCTACATAAATTGAAGGAGGCTGCAGCTAGTTCAGACTTGGTGGATCCTACAATGTACAGATAGTTGATTGGGTCCTTGATGTATCTAGTTAACACTAGACCAAATATATGTTATGTTGTGAGTGCACTTAGTCAGTTCATGTGTGAACCAAGACAGATACATCTTGTTGCAGCTAAACATATCCTGAGATACTTGTGTGGCACAGTTGGATATGGGTTGAGATATTCTTCAGATGTTGACTTGGAGTTGCATGGTTATACTGATTCTGATTGGGCAGGATGTGTCACAGATCGGAAGAGCACTTCTGGATGTTGCTTTAGTTTGGGATCAGCCATGATATCCTGGTGCAACAGGAAGCAGTCATCTGTAGCATTGAGTATAGCAGAGGCAGAATATATTGCAGCTTGTATGGCAGCTCGAGAAGCAGTGTGGCTTCATAAGCTCCTTGCAGGATTGTCTAGACAATCAATGGAGCCTACTATCATTCATTGTGATAACCAAAGTTGTGTGAATCTTTCTGTCAATCTTGTGTTTCATGACAGAACCAAGCATGTTGAGATAAAATACCACTATATTAGAGATATGGTATTGAGGAAGGCTATACAGTTGAGGTATATTAGCACTGATGAGCAGACGACAGACATTCTCACCAAGCCTCTCTCCAGAATAAAGTTTGTGTACTTTAGAGATAAGCTTGGTATGGTGGAGAATCCAACCTTAACTAAGAAAGAGATTCAATATCAGTGATATCCTGTAATGAGTTCTTCTCTATGAAGAGAAGTTCGAGGTGAAATCCCTTGAATAATGAGTCCTTCTCTATGAGAGAAGTTCAAGGTGAAATCCCTTGATTAATGAGTTCTTCTCGATAAGAGAAGTTTGAGGTGAAATCCCTTGTTTCCACCTTCTGAGAGAGTCATGGTGGATGTCATGTGTGTGACTCCATGACAACATCATGTGAGAGAATCTGCGATGATTTTTTGTACTTGTGTTTCACCCTTTGGGAGACCCATGGTGAAAAGTCATGTTGAGGTGACAACATCACACAAGTGATGAACACTTGTACATACCATATATGGTTGTAGCTAGTATGGTTGATATCATGTTGAGGTGATATCTAATATCATGATGAATTGATATTCTTATTTTCCACTTATGGTTGTAGCCATTGTGGTAGACATCACGTTGAGGTGATATGTCTTGTGTAGCTAGAAGTATCATCCCTAGTTGAGAGGGAGTGTTGATATTATAAGCAACATCGAGCTGCTTCCAGCGATCTCCTATTTGCAATAAATTAAATATAGCCCCAGGCTATTTAATTTATCAAGACTCCAAGAGGCAAAATTATTGAGACATATCTATTTGTTAAGACAAACAAACTTTAATGAAGAGGCACGATTATTATCAAGGCTGACCTTGATGTAAATTAGGAGGCATGATTTTCAAGATAGCTGACTTCCTTATTGAAGACGTGATGATTGAAGGAGGCTGACATGATGCTTTGGAGAGACACGACCTCTCCCTCTATATTGTATATATAATCGATGGAAGTTTCATTTGTTATTCATTTAAATTGCTTATTGTTTATCCTTCATCAAGTGTGAGTTCTTCAAAGTAGTTCGATATCTATTGAGACTGAATTTTGCATCAACGAATTATTATCTTGAGTTGCCTATGTTGCATCATTCATTGGTGCTTATATTTGGCCTTCATATTGACTTATTGTAAAAGGAGACTTTCTTTGTTGAGATTCAATATATAAGTGATATATTGTTGTTGGGTTTTTCTCCCTCAAGAGGAGGATTTTCCCAGGGTATCTGCTATGTTATTGTGTCTGATTTGAATTAATTTTCTATGCATTAAATTTGATCATAAAATTAATAAAATTCTCATAGGACTTGCATCTGACCTTGTCTTTTGGGTACACCATACCCAGAATTGGAAGTAGTGGTTTACCTATTTTAATATTCCATATTTTAACATTTAACATGTGTTCAGGGAATTTGAAAATGGGTCTACATTATAAAACCATGATGATTTACCACTTGAATTGATCCCCTATATGAAGTCTCCTTTCCTTCTTTGAAGCCCTAAGCTGTTGAATTTTTTGGGACATCCAAGATAGGTACCTCATCACCTTGGCAATTAGAAGATTGAGTCTTGCAAGGTTAACAAAGACAAGAATTTTTTTATCAAAACTAATACTGAAGAATGACCTAACATAAAGAAACCTCAATGGCACTTGTCTAGGCTTTTTGGCCTGTTATAGTAAATATGTATCAGAGTGTTGTTGCTACTTTATGGTCCTATGGAGCTATTTTAGAGTCATGGTTTTAAATAACATAGTTCTTTTTCTTCTTTTCAAACCTTCCCTTGTGTTTAAGTTGCCTATATGTTAAATTGCATCCTAAATTCCTTGAAACCACATGTTGTTGGGTTTTATGACAAGAATTATCTTTAGATTTTTGTATGAAAAGACATGTTTTATCTTTATGGGATAGTTCACAACCTATAGTAATATCTGGGTTAGGTTGACCAACACCTTGAGGTTGAGGTCTTCACATGACTTCTTTGAATAAGAGAGATCGATAAAACTGATAAGGTCACTGTGTGAGTGAAAATTGTATCAATGTAAATGAAATCAAACACATATTAATAAGACATTATATCAGGAAAAACTGAAAAAGAAACAGAAATACGCAAACTGTAACAACAGCTTCCCGAAATCGTCTTATCTTCCTCTATCTCCAGCATTTTGTTGGTTTTGAATGGCTCTCAGATTAGTAGACCAATGCTCAACAAAATGATAGCTAAAGAATGAGATTTAAACATGCACACTATGCTAAATGCAAAAGCTATGTTGAGATGCTAGTATGGCTGTGATGCTAAAAGACTATGATTGCATGAATTTTCAAGCGTTTTTGTATAAATGTGTGGGTAACCAAAGCTTGGATTTGTGCATGCTTTTATAGAGTTTTCAAATGGATTCGATTGGCTGATTCGATCAACAGTCTGGATTGAGCTTGTTCGAACGGACGGCAGGAGATTTTCGAAAGTGGAAGAGAAGATGGAAGGCTTCCCTTTTCTTTCAATTTTCTTCATTGAGATTCGAAGGGAAACTTCCATTTCGAAGGATGAGTTAAGAATTTGGAAGGGTGAGTTAGCATGAGTTAGAAATTAAATAAAATATATTTATTTAATTAGGAAGTGGAGATGAGAATGGAAACCCACATAATTAAATAAATCATATTTAATTATGTTTTAGAAAATAAAATTAGGGTGAAGAAATATTAAATAAAATATTTAATATTTAAATCGATCATGGGATGGAGAATATTCCATTATTCAAATATTCAAAATATTTAAACTTTAGAATAGAATGATAATCAAATATAAATAAATTATGAAAATTTATTTAATTTAATTAAGCGGAAGATGGAAATGTTAGTAATTAAATAAAATTATTTATTTAATTAAGGTAGAAGAATTAGAAAATGAACGATATAAATAAATAATTAAATTTATTTATATGTAGATGACATTAGAGGAATTAATTAAATAAATCATATTTAATTAATTAACAAGCTTAATTATGACTATTTTTAGACGTATACATTTTGCCTCTCTTTGAAGTGATGTGTAAAACACATTGCTTCAAAGAAAAAATAAGATTTTTGCCCCAGTTATGCTTTCGATATTTCTGCTGATGATGCCCCCTCGAGAGGTAAATTATGGATGAGAGAGAGAGTGATTTAGCTCGCAATAAATGATGAAAAAGAAATGTCCCATTTTGAAAAATAAAGTCAAAAAGGCAGCAAACTTACCCTTGTTTGACCTTTAAAAGGTAAAAAGGTTGAAAAAGACAAATCATTTGCACTTTTGACTTTGGTGAATATTGTAGCTCTGAGAGTGACATCGCGACACAGAGATTCTGTATCATCACCACTGATTCAAGAGATCTCGCAGATACCAGAGGCCAACTGCGTATGGACCACCGGTGAGTTGATCTATCCTCCTGTGCTTTCGAATTTTTACGTTTGAATCAAAAAAAAATTATGTTTTCTGTGGATTTTGTTTTAGAAAATGTCGTTTGCGTGCATCTAGGATAGTTTAGGCACTTTCAAAAAAAATAGGCGCACTTAGGGTAGAAACAAACGCGCATAGAGCATAAATGTTAAACAGCTAGGGTAAAACCAGTTTGGCGCATCCCGTAAAAACTAGCGCGCATATAGGGCAGGATAGGAAATTTTAGGGCTAAAGCGCATATAGGGAAAACAGCGGTGCATAGAGCAAAAATGTGCATCCAATAATTAGAGTCGCGCTTAGGATGAGTAAAGTTGCGCATACGGGAAAACGCGCATAGGAGGTCTGTTTGAGCGCATCGGGCAAAAAGAACGACGCGTACGGGATTTAGCGCATCCCGTGAAAAGAACGGTGCATATATTGTTTGAGCGCATAGAGTCCACAGAATGGCGCATATGGTAAAATAGGCAGAATTGATGTTTTGATGATAGTAACGTGAAAATGATGATTTGTATTGCTTCCTTATTCAATAGATAAGTAAATTGTCGTGTCATCATGCTGATATGGGTAAAAATGATGATTGATTGATAACTTTGCTTCATAGATTAGAAGACAAAGAGTAAATGATTGATAACTTTGCTTCCCATAAATGAAAAACAAAGAGTAGATTGAACTGATAACTTTGCTTCCTAGAGTAGAAAACAAAGAGTAAATGATTGATATAACTTCTAATAAATTTGCTTTCTGTGATAGAAAACAAATAGTGATTGATTGTAGAATAGATTTGATATGATATCCAGCTAGATAGATTGTGTAGTGGTTTCTTTGATATGACTGATTGTGTGATATGGGTCATTGATTTGATGCATTGATATGAGTCATTGATATGGTTCTGATGTAGTTCACTGATATAGATCATTGATATAGGTCACTGATATAGATCACTGATAGATATGAGTCTAATTGATGTTGTTTGAACGATTGAATGATTAGTATGATTGATATGATTCTGATGAATTATCTTTGTGATGAAAATAGGAGGTTTTCAAAAACCTCCAAATTAGAGAGCGACATTCAGCGGGATGGGATAGGATTCCTGATTTGACACCTACTGACATAGCATTGATAGATACGTGTGGTTTGAGATCCTTGTTGGCGATGCCACCGATTCGGGTCAACAGAGGATTTTTGATAGCACTTGCAAAGCGATGGCACTAAGAGCACAACACCTTTCACATGTCGACCGGTGAGGTGACAGTAACTCCTGAGGACGTGTACAAGATCTTAGGTATCCCCGTGGTTGGAGCCCTTGTGTATTACGATCACAAGGAGCTTGGGGGTATAGATGCTTTGAGGAGAGTGTACGGAGATGCACATACAGCTGGGTACTGGGTACCATGGGCTGACTTTCGGGGATATCCAACCTTGCCAGCAGTTTTGGATGCATTTATTGGAGGTCTCCTTTATCCGGATCGTCGGGCAAAGGGATTATCAGTGGGATGGGGCAGGATTCTGGAGCAGATGCTGCGACAGCCACGGAGATATGCATGGGGGAGCTATATGCTAGCACATCTTTATCATGACTTGCATCAGGTAGTGTACAAGGGGTCATCCAATTTGTCTTGCGGGGTGACAATGCTACAGATTTGGGCATAGGAGCATTTTGCTGTGACGAGACCGGTGTGCCCCAGAGTTAGGCCACCAAGCAGGCCCTATATTTATACATATGCTATGTTCCTTACCCAACCCAAGCTGGGCAAGGTGGATTATTGGAGGCAACTACTAGATGATATGGATACAGTCGTATGGCGACCATATCTGAATTGTGAGCCATGGGCGACAGATGACATAGAGATGTCGTATATATGCATTCCTCGGTTCCTGATAGGGAGGACTCCCTTCATTCTGGAGAGGTTTCTGGCATTGTGGGTGCAGAGGCAGTTTGGTTTCACTTAGGGGATGCCACAAGGGGTTGCACACTACGCCCGGAGTAGAGATGAGGCCGGATGGGGGCCATGTATTTCTTATTAGGCCGCATATACAGAGTTTATTGCATTAGCACCTGAGGCATGGGTGGGCAGGCAAGACATTATGAATGCTGGGATGTCTGATGAGTATTCAACATATTTTCACATGCATCCCTTTCCATGGTTTACTAGTCCGAATGAGCCAGCACCTATTCTGGTAGCACCACAGCCAGGGGCAGTGAGATAGGAGGATGTGGCCGGCAGTGAGCAGGGAGTAGTTGGAGGAGAGGAGATGGAGAGCGAAGATGAGAAGGGGAGCTCTGATGATGATGATGGAGACGATGGCGGGGAGGAGGGCCAGGTGCTGGGGAGGTCGAGGCTGGATATTTTGAGGGGTGTCCAGATTATGCGACGGCCGAGGACAGGGATCGGGAGACAGACAGTGATCCGGATGGCATCCTCCTCTCAGCAGGGGTAGATAGCCACACTTCAGGCCCAGGTGCAGACACTACAAGGACAACAAGGTCAGTTGCAGAGTCAGCTGGCATAGGCACAGGGATTTATTGTGCAGCTACAGGCACAGCTAGCACAGGCACAGGCACAGGCACCAGCACAGGCACCTGCCCCAGACCCACAGTTAGGCCAGGTGATCAAAGAGAGGGATGCATTTAGGTGGCGGGCAGTAGAGGCTGAGGGCATTGCTCAGAGACTGATGGGCACTGTAGAGAGTGCATCACTGCGGGATGCCATTGCTGAGGGCATGGAGATAGCGCGAGAGGCTGAGTATTACAGAGTGAGATACGAGGAGCTGTGTCCTCCAGAGCACAAAGAGCCATACCCGCAGTCCCATAGTAGGGTGAGGAGTAGATAGTGGACACACACATAGAGCAAGGGAGTGACTGGGCCTCAGCAGGATCCAGATGCAGGCACTAGTGGCAGGCCACCTCCTTCCAGACTAGCACCATCAGGGGCATCGACCAGTTAGTCTCGTTATGTATATCATTTTTGGAGCATGTATATGCCATTTTTGATCATATCTAATGTATTATGCTTTGGACATTTTAGTTTCATTGGACATTTGGACATTTGTATCATTTTTTATGAGCGATGATATGCAGTGGCGATGATTATTTTTGATGATGATTTGATGTGTATTTATGATGTGATGATGCATTTATGTCTATGTGTTTATGGATTTTGATGTGCATTTGAATGAGTTAATGGCTAACATGATGTGCAGGATGATTTGATTATGATGTTATTCATTATGATGATGATGATTTGATGATATGTACTAATGATGTCATGCAGGTGAATGATTTATGATATGTATGTATGTTTATGTTTTTCGATGCAGATAAAAGATGATATGATAAAAAATGAATGTCGTGTTCATGCTATGCATTATGATATGCTGTGATGTGAAATGATATGAGTAGATAGTGTATGATAAAATGATATGAATACTGATATGAGATTGGGATGAGTAAATAGTGATGCATGATAAAATGATGTGATGAAATATAATGATTGGTAATTAGAATGAATGGATAAATGAAATGATAAATGAGATTATAATGAAATGAAATGATATGAAATGATAAAATGATAAATGAAATGGTATGAAATGGAATGTTAAATGATATGAAATGAAATGTTAAATGTTAAATGATAATGAGATGAAATTGTTAAATGATATGATATGAAATGTTAAATGTTAAATGATATGATGTTAATGAGATGTTAAATGATAAATGTTAATGAGATGAAATGACAATGATAATGTAATGATGATGGATATGAAATGATAAATGAAATGGAAATGGAAATGGAATGATAATGGATAATAATATAAATAATAATGATAACGAGAATAAATAAAATGAATGAAATGATGTCAATGGTAATGAAACTAATCTGAAATGATAAGGAATGAAATGAGGAAATGTATATGAAATTAATATGAGTGATAATGGTAATGCGATGATTTAAACGGTAATAATGATAATGAAAATAAAATGAAATGAATGAAATGACTATAATGGTAATGTGATGATGAGATTATAATAATATAATGTAAATGATAATGAATGAAATGATGAAATGCCAATGAAACTAATATGAAATAATAATGAATGAAATGAGGAAATGATAATGGAACTAATATTAAATGATATGAAATGATGAAATGATAATGGATGCAATAATGAAATGATATGAAACTAATATGAAATGATATGAAATGATGAAATGATAATGGATGCAATAATGAAATGATAATGAAACTAATATGAAATGATATGAAATGATGAAATGATAATGGATGCAATAATGAAATGATAATGATAATGCAATGATTAAGATGATAATGATAACAAATGTTTGCATTGTCCTCCACAAATAGTCCAAAGAAATATGACATCCATTGACCTTTCAAAAACTCTTGATGCAAATCCAATATGCAGTTATGTACAATGACCTAAAATGAAATGCAACTAAAATGAATCTGACCATTTTGTTGAGCCTTTTAGTGAGCCTGCTTAAATCATCATAGAGCGTTTGAAAATGTTGGAAGTGTGTACAAGCATCATAGGGAAAATTAGCACCAATGATGACCTGAGTACAACTTTCATGATTTTTGATATAGCAAGTGAACACAAGCATCTAGGTATAA
The DNA here is from genome assembly GCA_007258455.2 of Sequoia sempervirens. NCBI lineage: Eukaryota > Viridiplantae > Streptophyta > Pinopsida > Cupressales > Cupressaceae > Sequoia > Sequoia sempervirens. The sequence goes on from VDFB02256132.1 coordinate 39,929,002, forward strand.
TTGAACCGAGATGACCTGAGCATTTCTTACATGAACAGACAAAGACTAACCACCATTTGATGCAAATTTGGAACTATCATCAATGATAAACTCTGGAAAATCATGTCTCACGACATACTTGCAACATATAAATGATTAACCTCAATACAACAGATAAAGAAAAATCATCCTCTTTCCTTGCCACTCTAGTTCAGTACATTATCAAGTGTGCTCCAGAGAAATGATATCGAAAAATTAAACAACCATTGTTCAAAAATGAAATACTGTGATTCCAAACATTAGTCAGATTAGAAATCATCCAGACATGAGTCATGGTAAGGTGCGCAGCTGAAAGCTACTATGATACGGATCAATGATTAGTTGTTTTGGTTTGATTTGATTATTTTGTTTTGCGTGATTGGTTTCGATGTCATTGTCTCACTGTTGAAAGTTGATTGCCCCCAGTATGCCCCATGTTTGCCCTTGGTATCAACATAACTTGCTGAAATGACTATGTACAAAAATCAAGCCATGATAAGACGTTATCGCTCGAGGTAAATGATAGCACGGTGCTGATGTGACCCTAATGAAGGCTAAAGAGTTAAGTGCAGAACATGAACTAATAGATGGAGAGCCCCAAATAGCGTTTGTTTGCCAGATTTTCACTATTGGTTTTTATTGCATTTTTCTTGTCAATAGACTGCCTGTTTGCCAGGTTTTCACCCTATGACGTTTTTTTTTTTGCGCTACCGAGATGCCTGTTTGCCAAGTTTTCACCAGGGTAACCATTTTTCAGGACTTTTTCTATTGTTTTGGATTTCTTCAAGTCTTTTTTTGATTTTTTTTTATTTCTTCAGGACTTTTTCTAAATTTTTTTTGTATTTCTTCAGGACTTTTTCTGATTTTTTTGTATTTCTTCAGGACTTTTTCCGATTTTTTTGTATTTCTTCAAGACTTTTTTCTGATGATGATAACCACCTTAGACATAATAATTTTTTAGGTGCATGCTGTTGATAGGTTCATCAAACAGGTCCCCTTCTGGCGTTGATAGCTTGTAGGCTCCTGAACCATAGACTGCGATAACCACATAAGGACCTAGCCAATTTGGTCTGAACTTTCTTTTCTTTTCTCTATCTTGCTGATTGCGTGGGTTTTCTTTCAGAACAAGATCACCCACCTGAAAGGTACGTGGCTTTACTTTGTGATTATAACTATGAGACATCATTTGTTGATATGCTTTTAAATGATCAGCTGCTCTTTGTCTCTTTTCATCTAGGAGTTCCAATTCTTGGAGTCGGGAGACTCTGTACTCATCATCTATTGTAAGGCCTTTCAATGATATTATGAGTGAGGGAATCTCAACTTCTAAAGGTAGTATGGCCTCTGCTCCATAGACAAGAGCGAATGGTGTTGCTCCTATTGGCGTGCGGATACTGGTTCTGTAAGCCCATAAGGCGGGATTGAGTTGAACGTGCCAATCCTTCCCTGAAGCATTCACAGTCTTCTTCAAGATTTTCAATATTGTTTTATTTGAGGCCTCTGCTTGGCCATTCCCTTATGGGTAGTACGGTGTTGAATATCTATGCTGAATGTGAAATCTCTCACAAAGTTCATCAACATCCTGATTTTTGAACGGACGTCCATTATCCGTAATAATGGAGTTGGGAATGCCATACCGACAAATGATATAGTTAAGTATGAAGGATGATATTTGTTTGCCGGTAACTTTAGTAAGAGGGAATGCATCAATCCAGTTGGTAAAATACTTTGTAGCTGTGATGATGAACTTAGGCCCATTCAATGAAGAAGGATGAATCTTGCCCACTAGATCTAACCCCCATTGAGAAAATGGCCAAGTTGGTGTGAATGGTTGAAGTTCTTGTGCAGGACCATGAATGAGATTCCCATGAATCTGACATTTTGAGCATGTTTTCACAAAAGTGAATGATTCCCTCTCCATTGTAGGCCAGTAGTAACCCATTCTAATCAATTTCTTAGATAAGGTCAGTCCACTCGAATGAGTACCACAGATGCCACCATGAACTTCTTGTAAAGCTTTGTCATATTCCTCACGTTCAAGACATCGGAGTAAAGTACCATCAAGACCACGGCGATAAAGGGTGTCGGCGATAAGAGTGTAGCGAGTGGATTGGTGGATAAAATTACATTTTTGGTTACGAGATAAATCAGGTGGTAAGATATCATCTTTGAGATAGGCATAAATTTTTCCATACCAAGGCGAATCAGATCCTACTAAGTGGCAAATGATTTGGCTTTCAAGTGTATCATAAGCAGGTGTAAATGATTATTCCACCAGAAATTCATAACGATTTTGAGTTTCTGGGAGCTGTAACAATGATGCGATCATGGCTATGGCATCAGCTGCTTTATTATCAAGTCTTGGAATTTGTGTGAATTTGATGTCCAAAAAGTATTTCTTGAAGTCATCAACCATCTTTTTATATGGTAATAGTTTCTTATCTTTGGTTTGATAGTCATTATTGATCTGATAAATGACCAGCTGTGAGTTGACATACACCTGTAATTCTGTAATTCTCCATTCCAATGCTATTTTGAGTCTGGTGATTAATGCTTCATATTCGGCTATGTTGTTGGTGCATGGAAACATCAACCTATATGATCGAGGAATGGTGTGTCCTTGAGGGGTGACGAAAAGTATGCCTGCCCCCGATCCATGTTGAGTGAAAGAACCATCAAAATATAGGGACCATGGTTGTTTAGATTCTGCAGTAAAAATATCAGCATCTAGAAATTCAATGTGCAGGGGATGATCTGCTTGTAGTGGTGCTTCAGCTAATTGGTCCGCAATAACTTGTCCTTTGATTGCCTTGCGATCAACATAATGGATGTCAAACTCACTTAGAATCATTACCCACTTTGCTAACCTTCCTGTCAACGATGCTTTGCTTAACAAATACTTGAGTGGATCAATCTTTGAAACCAGATTGATTGTATGGGTTAATATGTAATGTCGAAACTTCTGTGAAGTGAAGACTACTGCCAGAAAAGCCTTCTCAATGGAAGTTTAGTTGAGATCATGACTTGTCAGTGTTCTACTGATGTAGTAAATTGCATGTTCCTTTCCTATAGAGTCTTCTTGCGCTAGCAGTGCCCCCAAAGATGTTTCTGTTGCAGCAATATATAAGATTAGGGGTTTGTCTAGATTTGGTGGTATAAGAACTGGTGGAGTCATTAAATACTGTTTGATTTGTTGAAAGGCCAATTCACATTTGTCATCCCATTTGAAAGGAACATTCTTATGTAGTAGATGTGTGAAAGGTAAACTTTTGTCAGCCAATTGTGCAATGAACCTCCGTATAGACTGCAGTCGTCCCTGTAGTGATCTTAATTGACTGATGTTCTTTGGTGGAGGCATTTCCATAATTGCCTGTACTTTTGCAAGATCTACTTCAATTCCTTTTTCTGAAACAATGTACCCCAAGAATTTTCTAGATTTGACCCCAAAAACACATTTCTTGGGGTTGAGACGAACTTTGAATTTATCTAATCTTGCAAATATTTTGGATAATATTTCAAGATGTCCTTCTCTGGTGTATGATTTTTCCAATATGTCATCTACATAATCTTCCATGAAGACATGCATCATGTCATGAAAGATTGTAGTCATGGCTCTTTGGTAGGTAGCCCCAGCATTCTTCAGACCGAAAGGCATGACGTTCCAACAATAAGTTCCCCATGGACATGTGAAAGTTGTTTTCTCTTGGTCTTCAGGTGCAATCTTGATTTGGTTATAGCTAGAAAAACCATCCATTAATGAGTACATGGCATGGCCAGCTATCAGATCAACTATGGTGTCGATGTTTGGTAGTGGGAAGTCATCCTTAGGACATGCTTTATTAAGATCTCTAAAATTTGTGCATATTCTCACAGTTTTATCTGGCTTGGATATAGGAACAATGTTGGAGATCCATTCTCCATAGTCGATTGGTCTTATGAAGCCCACATCAAGGAGTTTTCTCAGTTCTTCCTTAACCAATAATGCAACATGAGGGTGCATCTTTCTAAGTTTTTGTTTCACCGGCTTGGCTCCCGGTTTGATAGACAAGTGATGCATGATAAGATCAGGATCAAGACCAGGCATGTCAGCGTAACACCACACAAAATTGACTTGATTTGCTTTCAAGAATTCCATGAACTTTGGTATTTCTTTCTGTCATCGATACAGCTAACTGTAAAATTCTTGGTTTGTCAGAAGTCTCAAGATTGACAGCATTTGTAGGCTCAATCAAAATAGGCGATCGCTCATGGTAGTGCTCCGGGAGAGTGTCAAGATTCCCATCGTCTGGTGCCTCAAAGAGGTTTTCACCATCGGATACGCTCTTTATTTTATCTTTTGTTTGATCTAATACTACCAGATTCTGGTTTTCACCATTAGATCTTTCTTTTTTGTTTTTACTTTTGCAACTGGGAGACTTGACACTCTCCTGATCAAAAACTCTATGTCAAAAATCGCTGGTGGAACAATCATTTGTATCCTCTGCGAAAAGGAATTTTACGATAGCTTCATCACTTGGAAACATGGGTATGTCAATAGGTTCAAATGAATCCCAATCAATGAGATCAGGATAAATTAAAGGTATTGGATCGTCGGGTTGTGTGAAATCGACTATGGTTATGGTCATAACGGAGTGGTCCGTAGGATCCGAGGTATGAGGTGGGTCAATGATGATACTGTCCTCATGATAGTCTTGTTCGTTTAGATCTGACTCAGTATCACTAGAATCATAGTCGATTTGTGGTTCAAATTCTTGTGGTTGGGTCCCTGAACCTTGACCTTCAATTAGAGTTGGAGCGTACTGGTGTATTACATCAACCTCTTTGTCCCTCCAAAACTCATCATTGTAAATGGTGTCCCATTCATATTCAGCAGAGTCTGTGTCAGAATTGTTTTCCAAGAAGTTCTGAACTATTGTCAAACATGCTTCTTGTGAATCTGAGCCTTCTTGCAATGCAAAGACAGTTCCATGCAGTTGTTTGGATGTGCTTTCTTTGGATTGAGTATCATAACCCAATCTAGTTTTCTCTTTTGCAGCGAGTCTGCGGAGGTGAATGGGTTCAACTACTCCTTCCTTCCTTTTTCCGACAGGCCCTTCATCATAGCCCATCTTCTGCATGATTGAATACCCTTTTCCATATTTTTCTGTGGGTAATTTGACATTAGAGACTGCTTCATCTTCATCTTTATAGAGCTATTTTAGAATTTTTGTATCCTCAGGATTTTCCATGGGAATTTTTTCTTTGATGAATTGTCCATTAAATTTTGTGATTGGCTCTATTGGTGTTTGCTTTGATGTTGATGTTGCTGATATTTGATGTTCCCTGATAGACGGTTGTCCATGTGATCGAGGTGATGTAGGTAAATTGGCAAGACAAAGAGAGTATTCTCCAACTCCATGATCCTTGAATTTCATCTTTTTGTCAAAACTATTGGTCAATTGACTGATTTGTGTGTCAATCTTTAGAGAAGTCCTAGCATGAGCTTCTCGGTGTTAGGGACCAAAGTATCTTGGCTGGCTTTTATGTTGGCTTTGGTTTGGGAATATTGGAATTATCGTGAGGTATAAATTGTTTCTGTCCATCATAAGAAACTTAAGACATTGATGATAGGTTGATGGGACAAGCTTTGCATTTCGTGGATCAAGGACAACCCAATAGAACAGGCATATGCAAGATCATGGTCGATGCTTGACAAAAGTATTCTTTATAACAGGGCCCACTCTGATTGGCAGCATGACATGATTAGACCCTTGGATGCTCTTTCTTCATCATCATAAGCTTTTATGGTAATCTTTCTTCTGAAATCAATGGAGTCTTTAGAAAATCCTAAGGACTTAACCAACTTCATGGTACAGATGTTCAAACCAACACATCCATCTATTAGAACTCGTCTGATACGAAACTTGTGAACCATGACTTCTAAGTACAATGATGAATTATGGGGGTGAGTTATGGAAACGTCATCTTTGTCAGAGAATGAAAGGCAAGTGGGTGAGGACAAATGTCCTACCATGGCTTGAAATTGATTCACATCCAGGTCAGTGGATACATTAGTTTCAACGAGGGCTTTTTTGAGAATTTCTTTATGGGTTGGGGAAATCTTCAATAGTTCCAGAATAGAAATTTGAGCAGGGGTTTTCCGAAGTTGGTTGACCAAATCATATTGATGTTGAGGTGTAGGTTCAGTGGTTTTTGAAGAGGTGCCTTTTAAAACAACTTTAGCTTGCGCTCTTGTTGTTGCGTTGACTTCTCTATATTCCACCTTCTCGTTGACTTTAATGACATTTACCCGCCCGTCATCTGCGTAGAGATGATTGATTATATGGTCATCATTGATATGATTCACATTTTTTTCAAAAGACTCACCCTTTTGATAATTAGGCAATGAATTACGAAATGCTTGGTGGTCTGCGTTGGTTTGTTGATTTCCTTCTATTGTAATGATGTCATTTTCAATTAAGTCTTGAATGGTATTCTTCAAGGCTTGGCAGTTGTTTGTGCAATGACCTTTACACCGATGATAATCATAATAGTATGCCTCATTCCATGATGGAGGCTTTACACTGGGTTCATAATTTCATTGAGGCGGCAAAGTAATGACGTTTTTGGCCATCAACTCTTTGAATGCGAATTCTAAAGATTGTCCCAATGAAGTGAAAGTTCTTCTATTCAAGAAGAATGAAAATCTTTGCAGATTTGAATTCGAGGTGTTCCCTAAGGAATTGTGATTGTTATTAGTTCCTCGGTAACCCTGGTTGTTGGAAGTCCCTTGATGGGGAGTAGAGTTTTGATTTGTATTGTTCCTCGCAGGAGGAGGATTATTTCCATGATTTGCAATCGAGTTGACATTGTTGTTGGGACTGTTTGGAGTATTGAGGACAAATGGTTTGGTCGAGGCATGATTCACATCAACAACACCATCATTCACCATATTTTTGTTGCGAGTCCAAAATTTGGACTTGTCCTGATTATTGCGATGGTTAGATGAGCTAGGATTTTCTTTGTCATGTTTGATTATTCCTCTTTTGACCAAAGCATTTTCGATGGTTATGGCATCTTCAATCATTTTCTCAAAAGAAAGAGGACAATGTAAGTTCAAGTGATAACTCATTTCTGAATTTAAACTATTAATGAAAGTAACCATCTTTTCCTTTTCAGGAACAGGATGTGGATATCTGGCAAACATTCTTCTCCATCTCTAAAGAAATGTAATGAAAGATTCACCAGGTTTCTATGCAACCTTGCAAAGATCTATCATGGTGATCTGGTGTTGTATGTTGTAGGTAGATTGTGATATGAATAGGTTGATCAATTCTTCAAATGTCTTGATGGGAGGTGTGATCTTAGATAACCATTCCATAGAGTGTACTCCAAGGCTCCTAGGAAATAGTCGCATCAAGTAAGTATCTTCGTGAGTGAACTCTAATGTCATATTCCTGAAGTCTCTAATGTGATCAATTGGATCTGTTTTCCCATTATAGCGATCAAATTTTGGCATTTCACAATGCTTGGGAAAAGGAATCATGTTAAGACTTCTATCGAAAGGATAAGGACAAATGTCCTCGAGAGTGTATTTCTTTGTGGTTGTTCCCCCTTGTAATTCTTTAAATTGTCCTTGAAGTGCCTTGATTTGTTGGGTCAAAGCACTAAGATCATAAAGGGGTGTCTCTTCAGGTTTGTTTTTCAAGTTTTCAGTGTCAAAGTCGTGAGGCAATTTAGCCCCTTGTTCAGCTAGATAGCGAAAATATTTTTCCTTATCTCGCTGCAAGATCTTTTCAATGGCTTTATGGAATTTTGGATCTTGCTCAGCCTCTCTAAGACGTTCCTCATCTTGTTCCTCATCACTATCTATTTGTGTTTTGTTCATGTCTTTGTATTGGTGGAACGGATTTTCTTCTCTATTGTCCATGTTTTTGATAAAAAGTGGATTTTGATTTATGCTGAAAAGGGGATTACTGCTTTCTCCTTCTTCTTGAGTGTTTTGAATATGACTTTCTTTTTGGATTGTATCCTTCAGTTTATTGTGTTGAGATCTTGTGGAGATAGGCATATGAATTTGAAAATTTCCTCTAAACTTAGATCACGGTTTCTGACAAGTGCGATGATGATGATCTGATAAGATGCAGAATCTTATGATAAGATCAAGGATGCTCCTAATTTATTGATTGTGGCTTCCAATTGATGAAGGATTTCAAAATCTTGTTGGGGAAGTTGAACCAAAAAATTAGAAAGTTGTTTTGAAAGGTGCGCTCTAAAAGATTTTGATCTTCGTTTTTAAAGAAATTCTCTCAAGATCTTTGAAGAATATGACTGGGATGTGAAGGATATTCTATAGAAGGTTGTGGTATGTTGTCAAATTCAAGAGGTTGGTTATGATTATGCCATTGTGATAGAGCTAATCTCTGATAATAAGCTCGAGAATCTAAGGGATCTACAGCATATTCATCAGTGTATCCTCTAACAAAATCCTGATATCTGTGAAGAAATCCTCGATAGTGAAGCAAGACTTGTCAACTTTTGTACAAGAATTTTCTCTTTCACAGTGTTTTCTTGTATCCTAATGGTTTCTTGGGTTTTCTAATCCTTTTCGACACTGATTTCTTGGAAAAATTTGTTGATTTCCAATCTCTAAGCATGGGAATGTTATTGGGAATCTTGTTGAACCAATGGTATGAAAAACTCTTAAGTGGCTTTCAGTTGTTGTTCTTCATGTTCTTTTTGGATGATCTCTTTATCTGAATTAATGTAATGGAAGACACAACAAACATTTTTGAAAACAGTTGTTCTTAAATCCCTATACTAACATGAAGTGTTTGATCAAGAAAATGTTTTTCATCAAATGTTTTCACAGGTTTTGCACATGAAAGACAATTCAGACAGACTCACTCTTAAATACTCAAGTAGGTCATTCTAGTAATCAACAACCCACATCTTAGAACTGCGTCGACTCACACAGCCGTGTCACCCCCGAAGGGGCACCCGTGTTTTTGTCTTTTCTAGGCGCGTACTCAGAGTTACGGAAGTGGATACCGGATCCCCTGAGCAAATGGTCCTTGGCAGTTATATGGTGAGTGTCTTGGGGGTAGATTCTTCCCTCCCCTTGCACTGTGATTATTAGAATGTTTAGAAACTGACTTCGGCTGGCCACTACATAGGTTCATAGTAAGGATTTCCATTCGGTGCGGCAATAATAAACTCCCTCAGGAGACCTCCCAACCTTTAGAACAAAGGTTTTGGGGATGGTTATCTTGCACACTACCAGCAAAAGAGGGTTTCCCCAAATTTGCTTTAAATTTTATAGTGGGGCGGAATAGCCTGGCTTTGGCTTGAACCCACTTGAGTCGTTCCTGTAGGGTGAGTATTTTTTCCCACTATGGCAGGCTCTCTAAAGGATGTAATTAAAGTAGTAAAATTCATGAAATGAAAAGGCAAGTTTGGTATTCTGATCACCCAGTTAAGGGGAGAGCATAGACCTATTGCCACAGTCAAAGTAAGCAGATGTTCTTTTTAAATTCCAAATCACAATGATCTAATCTAAGTGAAGATATTGCTTCACCAAAAATAGATTGTTCAATTTTAACTACAAGATCATTGTTTGGTGACTATCCTAGATTGCTTCATTTTATCCAGATCTGACTACCCTAGGATTGCTTCATTTTAAACTTCAAAAAAAAAAAAAAAAAGAATTATGTCTGCGGAAGGCATCAGACTCAAAATTTTGTGTTTTTTTGTTACAGTCTATATGCGCCCGAATAGAAGCTATATGCGCCCAAAGATATATCCACTGAAACAGAGGGTAAATGTGCCAGAACAGATGCTATATGCACCTAAACAGTCACTATATGTGCCGGAACAGATGCTATATGCGCCTAAACAGATGATATATGCGCGTTAAGAAATATTATATGCTTTAAAAACAATTACTGTGTATGTCGAAAGAAAGACTCTATATGCACCTAAACAGTCATGGGATGCGCCTAAACAGTCACGGTATGCACTCCAAAATTAGCAAAATAAAAAGTTAAAATCCTCGTATGCGCGTTAGAAAATTTTGAATGCGCCTAAATGCCAAATTTTTCCCAAAAAGTGATTCCAGAACGCGGAAACTGTCAACAGAAACTTGCAGAAAATGTTAAATTCGTGGGTTCGAGCCCCATGGTGGGTGCCATTTTATGTGTGAGTGAAAATTGTATCAATGTAAATGAAATCAAACACATATTAATAAGACATTATATCAGGAAAATTTGAAAAAGAAACAAAAATACGCAAACCATAACAGCAGCTTCCCGAAATCATCTTATCTTCCTCTATCTCCAGCGTTTTGTTGGTTTTGAATGGCTCTCAGATCAGCAGACCAATGCTCAACAAAATGACAACTAAAGAATGAGATTTAAACATGCACACTATGCTAAATGCAAAAGCTATGCTGAGATGCTAGTATGGCTGTGATGCTAAAACACTGTGATTGCATGAATTTTTGAGCATTTTCCTATAAATGCGTGGGTAACCAAAGCTTGGATTTGCGCAGGCTTTTATAGAGTTTTCAAACGGATTTGATTGGCTGATTCGATCAATGGTCCGGATTGAGCTTGTTCGAACGGACGGCGGGAGATTTTCGAAAGTGGAAGAGAAGATGGAAGGTTTCCCTTTTCTTTCAATTTTCGTCATTGAGATTCGAAGGGAAACTTCCATTTCAAAGGATGAGTTAAGAATTTGGAAGGGTGAGTTAGCATGAGTTAGAAATTAAATAAAATATATTTATTTAATTAGGAAGTGGAGATGAAAATGGAAACCCACATAATTAAATAAATCATATTTAATTGTGTTTTAGAAAATGAAATTAGGGTGAGGAAATATTAAATAAAATATTTAATATTTAAATCGATTATTGGATGGAGAATATTCCATTATTCAAATATTCAAAATATTTAAACTTTAGAATAGAATGATAATCAAATATAAATAAATTATGAAAATTTATTTAATTTAATTAAGCGGAAGATGGAAATGTTAGTAATTAAATAAAATTATTTATTTAATTAAGGTAGAAGAATTAGAAAATGAACGATATAAATAAATAATTAAATTTATTTATATGTAGATGACATTAGAGGAATTAATTAAATAAATCATATTTAATTAATTAACAAGCTTAATCATGACCATTTTTAGATGTATACAGTCACAAATAGGGGACCTCATCCCCAATTTAAACATTTAACAATTACACCCTCAGTGGGTTTTGAATCTTGATGACAAGAACAACACCACAACAAATTAACCATCATACTATGTCACTACTGACAATATTTATTGTTATGAACAAAGTATGCACCCAAAGCTAAGTTATCAACTCAGCTACCTATTGATACATGGGAACACTCCTAGGCTTGTGGGTTGCCTAAAACTTGGAGTGAACCTCCAGAGAAGGCTTGTTCCTCTTGCATGATCACCTATAACTTGATCAATCCTACTTATTTTGAAGGAAAAGGATAAGAAGGAAACTGGAAATAACTTAAAATGCTTGAAATGATTAACTATATCTAACTAAGTGATGCACCAAAATGTTTTCTTAGACCTACAACTTGCTATTTTGGACTTACAATGGCTTAAAAAGAAGTTCTACTGCACAACCTATGTCTTTTAACATATCACCCATCAATATTTCATAAAAAGGGCACCAATTGATGATGTTCTAAAAGGGAAATGAGAGATTTCGCAGCCAAAACGACCCAATAAGTTTTGCCATAGTTTACAACCTATTTCAATATGTTTGAATCTATTTACAAATGTTTGTTTTGATCATATTTTGAGGTTTTTAGATAAAACACAGCAAAATGAACCAATAAAACATATATAACCAACCACATGAAAGGCAAAATTTAAACTAAAACTGATGCCAAAGAAGCATTACACAAGTATTGATCCAAAATAGGTTGTCTTCATATCTTGAAAACTAAAATTACATGAAATAAATTTAGTCATATGCTTGATTGGTTTTGAGTTACAATACAGTGAATTTTGTTGAGAAGAACTCAAAAAGTTACAACCTACAACAAAATAAATGCAAGAACTAACTAAAAAAAAGGCCTAAAAGATGAGTCTTATAGCTGTGCAACAACTTGCTAGAAGATAGGAACATGTGTTGAGGAGAAAAGGATAAGACTTTACTCCATTTTGCTGAGTTAATTTCCTTTGGTCATCCAAAACAATAATCCCCACTTTTCAGCCCTTTACACTACTCCAAAAAGGTGTTAGAGTGCCGAAGAAGCCTTTCCTTGACCTCTTCTATCATTAAAACTCTTAAATCTACTCCTATAAGCTCTCAACTACCCATAAACTAGGTCGAACAGCTCCCTAGATATTTGCAATTGTCCCTATATTCTCTCAGCTTGCTCAAAAGAAGCTCAAACCACTCAACAAACTACCTTGACTACCTTTAAATATTCTCCAAATACCTACAACTATCTATTCTTGTGCAAAATTGCCTCCTAGATGCTCTTAACCTCTATCCAAGTCTCCCTAATTTCCTTTAATGCTTGAAAATGTTGCTTTCAAAAACTCCAATTGTTGTCTCTTAACTGCTAATAGAAGCCCAAATTGCTTAACCTCTTCATAAATTCTTTTAAAACCCTTATCCACATGTGTGTGATAACCCCCTTTTCCATACTTCCAAAGCTACTTAACACCTTCATAGGATACATACAAAGCTACTAATAGTAACTAAGTATCATACTTATTCTTCACTTAGATCCCACTTAGTTTTGGAGCATCGTTGAAAGATGTGCCAGAATGCATGAACAAGTTCTAGAGCATGGAACCAATCGAATGAACAAGTTCTAGAGCTTGTTGAAAGATGCGTCGAAATTTGTATTTGATAACCATCATTAGTTCAATGTGAAGATTGAGCTATCTTATGAAGATTGTCACTATTGACTATGAAGATCACCAAGGTTTTCGTGTATGCTCATCACCAACTTGAAGGCTTACTTTGAAAGAAAGTGTCATCTTTTACTGGGAACTTCCCTCTTATGCATTGTCATGACATTAACTGTCCTGTTACCATGGCAATGTCTTTTCAAGATTCAAAGTCATTTATCATTGTCACTTTATCCTATCCATTCATCAATCCATGCCATCAAACACCATGTTTGTCTTAACCATGTGATAGGATGAGAGTTAAGAGTACATGCATGTGTTGTTGCCACCTTATTGTTCTTAGTTTCAAAATATTGTCAACTCATTCATTGCAATTATCAAGCCACTACCATCAAGATGTTGTCCAACATGAAATCTCACTATCCTTATTGTATTTAGGGTCTTTTCTTTGGTAAATTTTTGTCTTCTTTTCATACTTCACATTAATCAAATCAATGTTAATGTGTTTTGTGTTGGACCCTCTCCCATCCAAAACATCTGCTCGTAAAACTTGACCTCTAGCACTTCAAATTATCTTCATCAACCACTTCTAGAGCACAGACCAAGCATATTCAATGAATCTTCTGTTTGCTGCAAATTTATCTTTGAAATGTCTCTTGTATAGTATCTTGACACCATGACCTACTGTCTTTAGAAATAATAATTTCCTACAACTTCAATAGCATGGGCAACCAACTGATCCTTTTTTTCTTTCTTCTCAGTTTTCCTTATCCATGATAGAAATCTCAAGAGGTTACCATTATTTCCATCAACCCCACCTCTATACTTGGTTTATAAGTCTATTTCCCTCAGAATCTTCTTCATCATCTGCAAGGGGAAAAATCCAAACCATTAATATAATCATATTTGCTTTGTTTTTTGGATTTGGAAGCAATTGAAAACTTGGGCATCTCATATTTCCTTTTGTTGTCCATGCTCGCCAACATTGCAAACACTAGAATTTCTCTATCTTGGGTGCTTCCTTGTGCTTGATCATCTGCACATTGTCCCTCATTGCATTTTTGAAACATTGCATATCTCAATCCTTCATGACTATCTTCAAACTAATATCATACCCACCTTTGTACTTGGTCTATACTTTCATGTAATATTCTTTTAATCTACTACCTTCTTAACTAAGCTTGATTTTTGTCCTTTGAAGATTGTATTCTAACATGAAAGCTCATTGTCCTTGCTCTTATCTCTGCTGGCTTCTTGTCATTGGCTCCTAAATAGTCATAATGATTGTGTATGCCCAAACTGCTTATGAGCATGCTCATGTGTTTTCATCTCTACAAGAATGGTGACCCTAGGATTGACTCTGACACTCTCTTTTATAATACTTTTCCATGCACAAAAACATAGTTACTCTTGCATCATGACTTGTGTCTCACTGTCACAGTGCTTTATGTCCTCATTGTGCTCTCCTACCTTAGAATGACTGCTTCATTTCACTGTCCATTTAGTGTCTCAGCCTTGTAAGACTGTCACTTAAGGGTTTCTTATAACCATCATATCTTGACTCACTACCATATAACTTTTCATACATAATCATCTACAGGTTTGTGGGGTTTGAAGGTACATTCTATAGACTACCCTCTAGTTAGGTTGCCATGCTCTCAGGACTGTCACATTACTGAAAACTGTGCCTCACCAATGACTGTCCCTTACCTTGAAGAGGTCACTACTTATCTACTCAATGTCTATTAGAACTTGACCTATATTTAATGCCTTCAAAACCTTGCATTCTCTTGAACCATTCATGTAATTGTGTTGAACCCACAATAAAAATACTTAGCCCATGTATCTCAAAGACCTTCTCTCAACAATAACTTGAAAGAAAAAGATGCTCATCTTTGAAAGTATCTTTAAAAGTGTTGACTCCATTGCCTTAAAGAAAATATTTTGTGCTTGCTAAGCAATTAATTGTTAGCATCCTCTTATTCCTCATCAGATTTGCTATAGCTTGAAGTGCTCAAATTCCATTAATGAAATATCTTCAGGGCCAAATAAGGACCAACAACATTGGCATCATATCCAATTAGACATGCAAAATGATGGGTGCTAAAGAATCTAGCTGGATCTACAACTATAGAAGTTAGCATGCACAATCCATTTGTACCAAGTGTCGATGAACAACTCCAATTAGGCACAAAATATTTACAAATTACTGCACAAATGCTCTAACAATAAATGAATAGATGCATGCTTCAAAGTGCTTCCAAAATTTTCCTAAGTCACATCTTTGAGGATCAAGCCCATTAAAATGAGAACATGTTAAAGGAATATATTATGCCATATGAGAAGGTTTTGTATTATATGTTGTCCTTTAATGCCATGAAAGTCCTAAAATTGTTTAATCACAACACTTTCCATGCCTTCTCAAACAACCATACTGACACCTAAGACCTTATGGATATGATTTAGACAAGATTTAAGATGAGAGTCACATTCATGTGAAAGTTTTAACAATAAATCTCATGGCTGTTCATTTAGACTCAGATAAACAATAGAGAAACCCAAATTCAGTTGTATATGACAAGACTCATAACATTCTAGTGAACACCCTAAAAATCCTAACAAAACCCTATGACATGCTTTTGCATTATCCATGTCACTAGAGCACCATATTGATGACAATAAACTCCTCTAAACCACATAACATCACCCCAAATACGAACACTTTGAGACATTTAAACTTGATAAAGCTTTCTCATGACAAAGCATTATGTGACAGATAAGCCTACAGGTGTTGGGCATATATTATGGCATACCTTTGAGGATCTGAAAATGTGGAAAAGGATATATGCAAGTTGTTTGAACTTCCTCCTTTTTAGCATCATTGCCAGATTTTCTCCCCCTCCTACCAATAGGTCATCAAAGTATCTGACAACTTCTACATTTATTATCCTCTCATCCATTTACAATGTGTCAATGCTTATGCCTCTAACCAACAACGTGGTGATCAACTTCCATAACTTCTTCTTTGTTGTTATTGCTTAGACTTGTTTAATGCCAATATTGGAGTCTCTCTTTTTTATATACCAAAACCAAGAAACCCTAGTCTTTTGTGATGCACAAGACTTCCCAAAGTTAAAATTGAAAACTCCTCTTCACCTTTGAGTGCCCCTACTTTCATAAACTCTCTTTTATTTTCCCCTATTTTGCCTTTAACATTTTATTTAAGCAAAATATACACCTTATAAACTTGCAAACTTAATTTCATCTCAAAGATTAAATAAGCTAACACTTTTAGCGACCTCTGTGGCTATTTTTCCTGCTAAAACATGAAAGACCAATTTCCTTAACCTATCCATTGGTAATGGAGTCAATAAACGACCTGAAACAACTCAAAACCAGACCTGACAACAGCTGCAAGACACTCAAAAACTAGAAAAGCAAACTGAAACCACTACTCTAAACTGAATCAAACTGGAAACAAATGTACAACCTGCACTTGGAGGAAAAAAAAACTTGACAAAACATGTGCACCAACACTTATTGGACTCCTAAAAACCTACTCTAATATGTACAAAAAGCTGAAAGCACCTTAGAAACAATTCTTGATATGAATCCCATTAACTGGGATTGGTTCCATTTCTCCATCCAATTTGGAAAATTGAAAGGAATTATGTTTTTTGCACTCCATAATAATGTATGGCCCACTCCAAAAAGAATCAAACTTAAAGTGCTTTTTGGGCCTACTCTTTAACTCATCCCATTTCAAGACAATATCCCCTTCTTTGAGAGTTCTAAGGGTTGCTCTCTTGTCAAAAGACCTTTTAACTTGCGCTTGGTGGTTTTCCATAGTCTTCATAGCCTCATTTCTCTTCTCCTCCAACTCAACCAGCTATGCCAACCTTGCTACTATTGGCTCTTCTTCTAGCATATCCAGCTGATTGACCAAGTCAAGAGCTGGAAGCTCATTGGAGATAGGTAATCTTGATTCTTTCTCATAAACCAACATGTAAGGAGAGTTCTCAATTGACCTTTTGGGAGTGATTTTATTAGCCCATAGATTTTTTTCAACTTGGTATGCCATGCTCTCTGATTATCTTCAATGGTCCTCTTTAAGATTCTGATTAAGTTCTTATTAGTGGACTCAACTAGTCCATTACCTTGAGGATAGTAATTTGAAGATGTACTCAGAAATATGTTATTCCAAACATACCACTCACTTATCCTTGTACCCACAAATGCCCAGGCATTATCTGAGATGATCGAATCAGGTGTACCAAATCTTGTTACCAAGTCCTCATAGAAGTTAAAGACAACAGTTTCATTTGCTTCCTTAAGAGGCACAGCTTCTACCCACCTTGTGAAATAATTAGTGGTTGTAAGAACCCACTTATGACCAACACTTGAGGGTGGAATGATGACTCCAATGAAGTCTAAACCCCACTTCATAAAGGGTTGTTCAACTTGAATTGGGTGCAATGGGAGAGTTTCTAACTTCTCTTTACCTACAAATAAGGCACATTCTTTGCACTTCCTTATCCACAAGTGTAAATTCTTGAATAAAGTAGTCCAAAAGTAGCCTGCTCTCATTATCTTAAGGGATGTAGCTCTTGGTGAAAAGTGTCCACTAGTTGTCCCTTCATGGAACTCATGCAAAATCTTGTCAATTTTATCAACTTCTACACATCTCAATAAGACTCCTTGAAAATATTTCTTAAAGAGTATACCATCTAAAATAACATAGGGAATATATTGCAGCCTGGAATACCTTCATTTGGCTCTATCCATCCCATGAGGATACTCACCGGTTTGTAAAAAATGGACCATTTCTTGCACCCAACTTGTTGGAGAAGTTGGTGCAACTATTTTTTCTTCATATAGGAGAGCTAGGACAACCTCCTCATCATTTTCTTCCACTTCACCTGAATGACCAACAAGCTGCTCACACAAGCCTTTACCACGAACCAGCTTGGTTACCTTGATTTCTATGTCATATTCCATGATTTTAGTAATCCAACCATCTCTTTTCTCTCCCAAGTCTTTACTCAACAAAAATTCTTTAACACTAGGATGAACAACCAACAACTTCACTTTATTGCTAGAGAGAATATGTCTAAACTTTTTCACAAACTTCTAAAAATGGCAAGTGCATGTTTTTCAACAAAGGTTTTCTTTAGCTCATAATCCTTTAGCCCTTGATTGAAAAAGGCTATAGGCTGCTCCAAACCTTGGTCATTTTGTTGTACCAACATAGCTGAGATACTATCAATGTTACCATATGCATACACGACAAAATCCTTATAAAAATTGGGATTCAAGAGAGTAGGAGTTGAGGATAATGCTTCTTTTATTGCTTCAAAACTCCTTTTACCTTCCCTTGTCCAACTGAAAGATAAATCCTTTTTTAATATAGATGTTAGAGGCTTCAATAACTCAACACAATCAGGTATAAATCTTCTAACAAAGTTGATTCTACCAAGGAAAATTTGTAGCCCCTTCTTATGTGCTAGTAAAGGAAGAGCCAAAATAACACTTACCCTCTTAGGATCAACAATAATACCATGTTTTGAGACAATATAGCTCAACAACTTCCCTTCATGAATAACAAACACACATTTTTTAGGATTAAGAGAAACATCAAACTCTCTACATCTCTCAAAAATCTTTCTTAAGTGATTTAGATGATCCTTTGCTTCCTTGGAGTAAACTATGATATCATCTAAATATACCAGCACTATCTTGTACATTAAGCTCTGAAATTCCATATCCATGGCTCTCTAAAAGGTTACACCAGCATTGGACAAACCAAAGGGCATCTTCTTATAGGCCATGGTACCCCATTTTGTGGTGAAGGTTGTTTTATATTGATCTTCTTCTTTGACTAAAATCTAGTTATAATCAGAAAAGCCATCAAACAAGGAAAACCTCTCTGATCCTGAAACTACTTGCAACATCTGTTCTATGGAAGGTAAGGGATAATGGTCTTTGAGTCAGGCTTGGTTAAGATCCCTAAAGTCCACACATAGCCTAATCTCACCATTATTTTTCCTTACAAGAACTAAGTTTGACACCCATGAAGTATGCTTGATAGGAAATATTATGGCACTCTCAATTAGCTTGTTTAACTCCTTTCTCATGAGTGGCTCTAGCTTAGGATTCAAAGGCCTTTGCTTTTGCCTTACTAGTTTGGAATTTGGCTCAAGTTCTATAGTATGTTGTGCAAGATTGGGGTCAAAGCCTTGCAAATCAGAATACTCCCATGCAAAAACATCACTAAATTCTTGGAAAAGTAATATAAAAGCTTCTTTTTCTTCTTTGGTACAAATCTTGCCAAGTTTCAGGAGCTTACCTTTGAAGATTTCAACCTCTTCATAATGTTCTTGGTTGATCTATATGTTGGCTTTTTTTTTCCTTAGTTGGTCATCTGAATAAAAAATAGACTCCAAAGTGACTAATCCTTTGGGTAACTTGTTATTTTTCAGTTGTATGACCTAATCCTCATACTGTTGTTGAAATCTTTCCTAATATGTAGCTAAAAACTCAGCCTCTTCTCTTAAGAAATTAACAATCTACTGGTCACTTTCAAAAACTTTCCAAACAACATGATTATCAAGAATAGAAGGCCTAACAACAACCTTCACATACTGTTGTTTACTAGTATCATTCATGCTACTTGGGATATCATACTGTACACCTATGGCTACAAGCCTATCAACATGTTTATTCTTACTTCTAGGAATGGACAACAGATTAAATGCATCAAATTCTTCTATTAAATCCCAAACTCTATGCTTGTAACATTTTAATGCATCATTTTTGGTATTATGGAGGCCTCTTACTCGGTTGACAATGAGTTCATTGTCACCAAAGACTTGGAGACAACTGATTTTCTTTTTTCTTGCCCACAACAAACCATAAATCAAAGACTCATACTCCGTTGTGTTGTTAGAATAGTTGAAAGTGAACCTGAAAGAAGAATAATATTTCTCACCTTCAAGAGATATCAACATGCAACCTCCACCAGTATCAAAAAACTTTGAAACCTTATTCTCTTGTTGATTAGACTGTTGTTCATCACCCTTTACCAAGTTAGGCACTAAAGAATTAGGTTCATGCATCAAGTAAACACCAACTCCTACCTCTTCCAGCTGTTTACTCATATCATTTTGGTCATTTTCAGAAGTCCACTAATCTAAAACTATATCTGGAATACCCTCTACTTGAGTATCCAACTCCTTAATCATAGGATGATCATCATGGTCAAAAATAGGACAATTAGCATTTATGGTAGTAGGTACATAAGGTTCAATATGGTCTTTTGCAATAGGCTCTGATTTGATGGTGACCTTTGTACCATATCTAGTCCTAAAAAGCATGTGGGACCAATCAGAAGACAAGTACCCACCTATCTTGCTAGTAAAATCCTTGGATAGGCATATGGCAAATTATGGAGGCAACTCAATAACATAGATATCCCGAGGAAGAGAAAAGTTTGGGCATGCATGCAATGTTAAACTCAAGTTTTTTATGACACCAACTGTGTTAACAATAGTACCATCCAGCTGTACCACCCCTTTCTCAAGTGATTGGTATTCTATTCCTAGCTTGTCAACAATTTGCCTAGGCATGACAGAACTACTAGCTCCTGAGTCTATCAAGCAGTTAGGAACTAGATGGTCTCCAATAATTAAAGACAAATAAAAAGGGGGTGGTCTAACCTATTTTGCTTGTTGTTCAGTACCATTCTTGGAATCATTCATAAACACAACCTTAGATGGTTCACTAGTAGGCTCACTAGAAAAACTAAGCTTTGAAAAAGTTGATTAGAGAAGGTCCTTTTGCTCAGGAATGGCTAATGAATCCCACATAGACATAATCGCATTAGCCTTCTTCATATGATCAAGAATGTTAAAAGTAGATGTACTTATTTTGATTTGAGCTTTAGGAACAATAACTTCTCCTTGAATCGGTATTGTTTGCATTGCATCCCTAGGTTGTTCTTTACTTGCTACAACCTGGTTTCTTGCCAAAATGTGTATATTTTGTCCATTAGACGAACCAACAGCTGCTTGGCTTATGTTTGGAACTTGTTTGGCTTGAGAATATCCAATATTAGCTCATTGTCCACCTTCTACAACCCTATTTTTTGACCTTGTGTTGGTTGCAATAGAGTTGTAGGACTAATTTGGTGCTTGGGAGGTGTTTATCTCATAAAAATCTTCTCTCTGAAAGTTCATGAGAGAGACATATCCATGAATATCTCCATGCATAAATGGTGGTTGTTCAACTGCATCAACCACTGAATTTTGTTGAGCAACAGTAGCACTTTGGACCATGAGGGCTTGATTAATGACACCATTGGTGCACGTAGCCTGGTTGTGAGGTTGGTTGCATGGGAAACACCATTCAGGCTCCTGATCCAAGTTGTTTTGTACTGGTACCAACTCCCTATAAGTACTTGCAGCATTAGGATTATAAGGTTAGTATGGTCAAGCTTGCCTTTGACCCTATGGATTTGCTTGGTATTGAGGTATACTAGGTTGATTAGCTTGATTAGCCTGATAAGGAGCCTAATATGGGGTTTGATAAGGTTTTTAATTTTGATTTTGCTGCCTTTTCAAGGTCACCAATTCATTACCAAAGCTTTGTAGGAGGCCTTTAATCTCTTGAAATTCAAAAAATGGACTAGGATTGGCCTTTTCTTGGCTAGAGGTCTGATTATTTGGTGTTGGTAATGCAGGGACAATAGGTATAGGAGCCAAAGGTGGTATTTGTAAAGGCATGGAAGGCTAAATTTTTGGGAATATGGGCATAGGTGGTCTAGGTGCTATCTTACCCACCTGGATAAGATTATTTTCAACCCTCACCACAATGTCAAATGCATGTGGTTGAGAAGTACCTCCCATGGATTATTTCATAACAGAAATTCCATTGTTAAGAGCCTTCAAATAATAAATAAAAGCATGCTCTGCAGAAGGTCTTACCGTGGTAGGAATTATATTCCATGTCTTTTGGAAATGAAAGTTGAAGTCTGTCATTTGCTCTTGAGGAGCTCTCTTAATTGTAGTCATTTGTTCAACTAGTGACAAGTGATCAGATTTGTCTTCAAACTGTTTGTTCAGTGCATCTCTCAATTGATCCCATGTTGTAATAGAGCCAACTGCAAATCCTTTAAACCATTGTAGAGCTTTCCCCTTTAGTGAAGTAGCTAGCAACCTAACCGCAACGTTTTCTGTAGTGATGTGATGGACTCCACATAGTGAGGCCACATCTCTGATATGCTCAATTGGGAGTAGTTTTATCTTCTCTTGTAAAAGAAGGAAAACTTTTCAGGGTTGCAAGTGGGATGTCATCATGTTGAGTGAGTTTTAATGGGCTACCCCCATTAAATGGCACAAATGCAAATTGTCTTGCCATCGAATTGGCCTGAACTGGATTGATAGGCACAAAAATTGAAGGTATAGATGCACTTGTAATTGCTAGTCTGAAACTAGGAGGCATTGATTGAACTCTTTTTGATGAAACAAGAGTTATTTTTGCTATTCTTCCACTTCTGCTTGGTGGTGACAGCTATAAATATTCAAAAGGAATGAAACTTACTCTTTTATGTAGCCTTCTCATAAGTTGTTCTACATTGGTTTCCACTAAATCAAAGCTTCAGAGTCACCAGGTGTGTATTTGAAACACCTCAAAAGGCAGAAATCAATTGTTGTACACACCAAACAATAGTGAATTGATGAATAAAAAAATTGAAAATCAGTTCTGTTGGAAATTTGGGTAGAGGCAGATAGAAAATTTTACACACAATAATATGCCTCACTATATTCCATACTCAATACATGGCTAATATATAGCCACTTACATAGCCAAACAACCTCCTATTTAATAGGGAGGTGTTATAACAAATATCCTGAAATGTAATTCACGGGTATAACACATTAACCAGTAACTATTGTGATATATTGTTATTTCAACAATATATATATGACTAACCATCCAAACCTATATTAGTGAGTTATTTATTAACAACACCACTATTACAATAGTAATTACCTTTCTACATTTACATAATTACTAACACCTCAAATATAATGTAAACATTAATTTTCCTAACATTCCCCCCTTAATGTTTACATGGTAGAAAAAAATTCACACACTCCTTTGTAGTATGCTCACCCCTATGGCATGTCCAACTATGTGACTCATGACCTTGATCCAAAAGAAAGGCTCTCTCCTTCCATGGTTTTAAACAGGTGTACCACAAACCTTGACGTGAACAGGAACCTCCACCATCTGTCCACCTTGTGTGATTTTTTGGATCCTCCCACAAACCCTTTCAAGATCCATGAACTGACTTACTCTGGTGATTTTGTTTGCCACTATGCTTGTACACTAGGGAAGAAATCCACACAAATATAAAAGACCCATACTAGAAAATGTTTCACATTCCATTCCATAAGAACACAATGTTCTTAATTGTAGTCATTGTTACCAATCACTGCCACTCAATCTCAAACAACATAGACAACCGCCACTGCCACTGGAAGCTGCCCTTGAATTTAGTCATTTTGGCATGAAATGGGAATGGAACATTGAACATTGGTTATTATTCCCCCCTACAATGTGAAATTTCCACTTATTCACATAACTAGGAACACTGAAAAGTGAATCATATCAAGGTGCATGCTATTGTTTGGATCTTACTATCTAGATCTTGCTACACATGATCACCATTGCCAATGAATGTATTCATTGATCGATCATCTTCTAATGAAGTACGAAAATTAGAGGACCTCTGTACTCATTTTCTCTCCAATACAATCATTTTTTAGCATCCAAAACCATACTGAAAAGCTGAAAAACACACTGTATATTGTACATTTGTCAACATATCATGTGTGCAGCCTCATCGTTGGTGACTCACGAGAGGTCATTGATTGACCTCCAACCTTAGATGCTTCCATCCTCCAATGATTTGCTACTTACTTATCAAATTTGACTTTTGAGGCTTGTTTCATCAATTGTGAAGAAAGAATATATTCTCCCTCCCTTGATGTGAACTTCATATAAGGAGTGTCGGGTACCATCGATCATGCACTCCAATTACAATTGAAACAATTTTATTTCTATTTTTATTTTTCCACACTTTTTGAATTTTGAGAAACATATATCTAGAAATTAAAAGACTTTGAAATAAATCTCTAATAAATAATTAGAACCAAGAGTAGCTAATTATCTACCAACAATGACCTAATAGAATAAAAGATATGTCAAGTCTTCTATATTGTATGGCCAGTATAATACTTCCCATTGGTTTGGGAGAAAACATTTTAATCATATTGAAGGTTGACCTTAGAATATATAGCCCATTGAGAGAATGATCAGAATGGGAATGGAAGAGGAAATCACGGTAATAGCCAGCATATTGTTGTTCCATGAGGTTGGCACTTATTCTTCACAAGCAACTAGGAAAAGACATTCTTACTATACACATTGTCTTAGTAAGGATAAGATCCAGTTAAAATCCGATGACCATGAGCAGGCCTCTCCAAAGTAATACAATCAAAATATTAAGTCACCAATGTGAGGAGAAAATTGCCAAATCATGAAATAATCATAGTCATGCCTTCTCAGAATGCCCCTTGATATGAACATGCAAATCTCAACAAAAACCCATCAGTATAATAACGTCGATTCTAAGAAAAATAAGCCCCGCACATAAATAAGAAAAGGCTAACAAATCAACTAATTGTGATCAACAAACTAAACTCTCAAACCAATGAAAGAAGGCATCATCCACCAAGCAAGATTTTGAAGCCACCAAACTCAGAAGACGGAGGACCATCTATGCTAAGATGAATATGAGGCGTCGAAGAAATCAATCACCAATCACCATGGCCAAGCAAATAATTGGATTTGCCACACAGGCCAACTGGAAGGAACCGTGACCAATAAGAGGTGAATGCAACACAACCAATATAAGCACCTTAACACCAATCTGTAATGCTCTCCAAGAGTTGCAAGCTAATACTTGGGAGTTGTGTGTCATTCTCAAAATCCATACATACATGCAAACACGTTAAGAAGGCTTGAGATTCAAGCTACTTTCCACGTTGAATAGAGGTGAGAGACATTGTTCCCTTCCATCATTAGCGCAATATACCTCCTAATTCTTTGTAAAAGAAATCTCAGAAAGACACACAAATCTCAAACATTTCTAAATTTGATTCAATGTTAATCTCCTCCAACGATCCCTTCTTTTCTGCCTTCCTTATAACCTTGCTACAAGATTCAATGCTTTTAAATGCCAATATTCTCTCCTAGTTATCTACTTACTAAATAATAGGCCTAGAGAATAACATTGCTCTGATACCATGTTGAAAATTTGGGTAGAGGTAGATAGAAAACTTTACACACAATAATATGCCTCACTATATTCCATACTCAATACATGGCTAATATATAGCCACTTACATAGCCAAACAACCTCCTATTTAATAGGGAGGTGTTATAACAAATATCCCAAAATGTAATTCATGGGTATAACACATTAACCACTAACTATTATAATATATTTTCATTTCAACAATATATATCACTAACCATCCAAACCTATATTAGTGAGTTGTTTATGAACATCACTATTACAATAGTAATTACCTTTCTACATTTACATAATTACTAACACCTCAAATAGAATGTAAACATTAATTTTCCTAACAAGTTCATTGTCCATTAGACAAACCAACAACTGCTTGGCTTATGTTTGGCTTGAGAAGAGCCAATATCAACTCGCTGTCCACTATCTACAACCCTCTTTTTCAACCTTGTGTTGGCTACAACAAGTTGTAGGTCCGAGAAAACAATTTGGTGCATCACCTAGTTAGTTGTAGTTAATCATTTCATGCATTTTAAGTTATTTTAAGTTTCCTTCTTACCCTTTTCCTTCAAAATAAGTAGGATTGATCAAGTTCCAAGTGATCAAGCAAGAGGAACCAACCTTCTCTGGAGGTTCACTCCAAGTTTTAGGCAACCCATAGGCCTAGGAGTGTTACCATGTACCAATAGGTAGTTGAGTTGATAGCTTAGCTTCGGGTACATACTTTGTTGATAACATTTATATAATATATTATAATATATTTATTAATATTATTATTACAATAATTATTATATATATAGTATTATGTATTATATAAATATATAAGTAATATTATTATATGATTAATAGAAATGAATTTATCATTAATTATGCCGAAGGTGTATCCTATTTGAATTATGTTGAGCTAAGTTAAGGAATCTATGATGCATGTTGATCTAGGAAGGATGGGAGATGATTATTTTCATCCTGACTGTTGAATGAATCTTTGCTAACTTTGCTTTTTTCTTGCCCCTGTGCTCGTCATCTCCACCCCTATTGCTATTGCTCGTGGCTTGGCCACTACGCAAGGCTCAACCTTCTCATCCACATAGTTCGCACCAATTTTCTATTGGCCAAAGCTTTAGAAACTTTCAAGCAAATGCAATTGGCAGGTGTAAATCCATACTCCACAACCTTTGCTACCATTCTCCCTACCTGCACGAAAATGGGAGCTTTGGAACAGGTATGGACATCCATCAAAGCATAAAGGATATGATTTTTTTTTCAAATGTTGTAGTTGCAACTACCCGGGTAGACATGTATGCAAAATGTGGAAGCATAGACAAGGCACATGAAGTGTTTGACAAGGTGCCTCAAAGAAATGTGGTATCAAATATGCACAAAATGGAATTGCTGAAAAGGCTTTAGAAATTTCCTAGAAAATGTAATTGTCAGGTTTAAAGCCAAATTCTGAAACCTTTGCTAGCATCCTCCTGCCCATGCAAAAATGGGAGCTTTGGAATAGTATGGAAATCCATCGAATTATAGTCGCAACTACCCTAGTAGACATGCATGCAAAAAAGTGGAAGCATTAACAAGGCACATGAACTGTTTGACAAAATACCCGATCATGAATTGTTTGACAAAATACCTGAAAAGGATGTCATCTCATGGACTGCAGTGATTGTAGGATATGTACAAAATGGATTTGTTGAAAAGGATTCTACATATTTGGAGGCATAACTCATAATCAGAACGCTAATGGACGCGATTTGGAGACAACTTTTAGGAGTGATTTTCATAGATCTTCCCAAACTCCTACTACTCTAGTTTGGAGGGGCAGTAATCTTAACACCCAAAACCGAATGATAACGACCTGGCTTTCATCCACTGCTTGATAAGATGACCTCTACTATTTATCCCTTTAGCTCAAAGTGGGTAGAGAGGATTAATATATTATCCTTTCCTAATAGAATTAGAAACTTTCAAGCATATACACTTGGTAGGCGTAAAGCCAAATTCCACAACATTCGCTATTTTCCTCCCTGCCTATGCCAAAATGAGAGCTTTGGAACAGGGTATGGACATCCATCAAAGAATCATGAAAGGAGGATTTTTTTCAGATATTATAGTGGGAAATGCTTTGGTAGACATGTATGCAAAATGTGGAAGCATAGAAAAGGCACATGAACTATTTGATAAAATGCCTCAAAGAGAGGTTATCTCATGGAATGCAATGATTGTGAGCTATGCACAAAATGGATTTTTTAAAATCTATGATGGATACAACTTGACCATGTCAATGATTATCCATCCACATACTAACGATCAAATGAAAGTTGTGAAAAAATTGATGGTACATCTACCGCGGATCTGCAATGCCATAGAATGCACATATGAAACCTTTTTTCCTTTCAACACAACTACAACTAAACTACGCAGATTTCTTAAGGATGAACTTTTTTCAACTTTGTTTACAGTTTTAGCTTTTACCACGGTTTAGCATAGCTTATACCTTTAGAAAAAAAATCTTCCTTTATGGAGAAAGAAGCTGAGAAAGCAATGATATTATTGAGTAGATTCAGAACATTTAGTAGAAAGTCAAAAACTTTTTGTGATAAAAACATCTAATGCAAGCAACAACTAAAACATTTTGTGGTAAAAACATCTAATGCAAGCAACAACATGATCTCTTATGGGTGTTGCACGAAAAGAAGGATGGTAATGAAGTTTTGTTACACCCACAAAAGGAAAGCCTCAAAGCATCACAAGAATATTAGATTGTTTCTCTATGTAATTTTTGAAATTATTCTTCCTTTCTTGGTTTGCATCATGTTTTCATTGTTGATATTCTATTTTCAAATTGTCCACTTTTGAGTGCACCAAATGGAGCAAAATCATTTCCATCCAAGGATTGAATCTTGATTATAGTGTACCTATTGCAGGACCAAATAGTTGGACACAAAGATGGACAACACAAGGAATGAGGTCATACCCATCTTTAAAGTTGTCAAAGCAGGTCAAATCATTTACTAAGGAAATATTTCACCAAATCTTAGATTGTGAAGTAGTTTTGGCACCTTTTTTTTTGGTTTGGTGTAATGAGAGCCATCACTTTGCAAAGACAAGCAATTACCCCAAGTGGTAGCATGAATCCTACAGTTAATGCCAATATCAAATAATTTTTTGTAATCAACATCTTACTTGGAAAAGAAACACTAACAAGACCAAAGTTCTCGCTAGGTGGGATCCTTGCTAAGGCACTCTAGCATCAACACTTACAATTATAAATTATGCAGCTTGATATCTGACATATTCTAAATGGTTGAGGCTGTGCTCTGACCAATTGTTATCTAGTAGGATCTGTAGACATCCAAATTTGGACACTTAATTTATCCAAATTTATCACTTTTCGTCTAAACATCCTCTTATCCAAGTTAATTAAATAATATTTCTATTATTTAATTAATATCTTTAATTCTGCCAAATCCCTAAGGTATTTGGTGTAATTAAAATACCTTTACCTCATAATCCTCTTTCATCAAATAAATTGAATAAATGTTGCATTTATTTAATTCCTCACATGTCATTTTTCATCTAATCCTAATCCATTTCCTAATCTCTTCATTAAGGATGTGCACATGCCTAATCCTTGATTAGGATGTGTCACATCCTCCAACTTTTGCAAGTTGACTTTTAATCCTCATTAACCCCTAATTATCCTCTAATTATTGATTAGTCAAGCCTAATTAGTACCTTGGTCAACTCTCTCCATCCCCGAGGGAATTT
>VDFB02256132.1:39958897-39970694 GCA_007258455.2 Sequoia sempervirens
CCTGGAAGGTAAAATTGGTGTTCTGATGGTGTCTATTTCAGATTCAGTTGTTGTTTTCCTTATTAACATTGTTCTTGCAGGGATACATGTGTTTGGTACTAACCTTTTGCAGCATATTCTTGTGAAGTTGATGGAGAAAGCGGGATAAAATATCTAACATTTGCTTGTAGGGCTATCCGTTTGTTCCATTTTCTTTAAAATTATCCTTGCTGTTTTCTAAGAACATAGCTTAATTAGGAGGAGTAAATATTTGTTGTTTGTTGTTTTGTCTTTTTGTGTTACCCTAAGGGAGTAGTAGCTTGTTTCCGCTTTCCCCTTGCACTTCGTGTGAGCCTGGGGAGTAGTTGGAAGCGGTTATTGCTTTCTTCATAGTGGGACCTGCTTGGGGATTTCATCACCCCAAGGGACGATTCCAACCACGCGTACCGGCGGGGTATACAAAGGGGGGAGAGCGAAAGCTATACCCCAATCCAGTCACGTCGTAATTGGCGGAGCGTCGAAGCTAGGGTGATACCTAGATAGACGTGAAGAGTTGGTCCGAGCCCTTCAGTATCTCGCTGGGGTTCCCGACTCACGCTTGTGACGGGCTGGTGTTCACGGTTGTGCCTCACGTACCGAGAGTATATCGAGGACTCCCTAGATACCTTGTGCATCCTAGATTAAGACCACTTTGGCCACACCCTTAACACTAATTATAGGGTTGTATTTGTTTGAGTGCTTTCTTGTGAAAAAACCAGTGAATTCCTAACAATTTGGCCTTATCATTATCATTTTAAAGTCCTTGCCATAGCCATTTACATCAAACCAAAGCGTCCTGATCCACCGCAGAAGTGCAATTACGCCCCTGTTTTTGCTGCAGAAGTGCAATTACGCCCCTTTTTTTGCTGCAGAAGTGCAATTACGCCCCTGTTTTTGCTGCAGAGGTGCAATTACGCCCTCCTGAACACTCGAAATTCCCTCCATTTGGATTCACTTGGCCTTTAGACCTTCATTTCACCATTCCCAACCATTACCTCATCATCCCAAACATTCATTTTGTCACTTTAAACCTTCACAAATCCCCATTTATCCCTTTTAAACCTCCATCTCATTATTCCAAACTTTCGTTCAACCATCCTAAATCCCCATACATCCTCCACATTTATCCTTAATCCCCCATTTATTCTAATTTCTTCCTAATCCACCAATCATTTCTTATCGTTTGCATCTCCAAACACCACCCATAGTCAAACCGTCCTAACCTTGTATTACTAAGTGGTTACCTAAATTGACCATAGTGCTCGAACTTGATTATTAGTCTTTAACTTCAAACCCAATCAATTTGCCTCCATCTTGAGGTGAATTCGGTGTTGCAAGTTATCATCCTTGGCCCAATCAATCCATTCCTAGCTTAAGGTGGATTCGGTGCCGTAATCATCCTATTAATCAATTACAAGCTCTAAGGTCACTAAAGGTAATCTCACGTGATCAAGTTTGGGGTCTCTCTCTCGCGCCTTCCAATCCCATCCAAATCAAATCCAATCCAATCTAATCCAAATAAATCCAATCTAATCCAATCCCATCAAAATCAAGATCAATCCTATCACATCGTCCAATCATCCTAATCTGAGCTTTAATCCAATCCTAATCTGAGCTTAACTTAAATCCCAATTTGAGCTTTCATCCATCTCCATCCAAAATCTTTGATCCGCCCTCTTTATCTTTTCACCATCATGAATCCTTATCCTCCATCAATAGTGGTCAAGGGAAACTCTAATTGCATTGATGACGATAACGAAAGTCTTGTTGATCAAGAGGAACATGACATAGACCCCCTTGACACTATCATTGCTAGTAAGCTTTCTCCACCCACTTTCCAAAATCCAATCACCCCCTCGAGTTATCCCATTATGTCTTCGTCCATGCCTAATCATGTTGCTTCTGCTACCTTTGACAAGGGATATCCGTCATATCCATCATACCCTTCATCTACATCGTCCTCTTATCCAACACCCACATCCTCTTATCCTAGTCTACCATCTCAATACCCCCATCTTAATCCCCCATCCACATCTTCCTATCTAAATCCTTCATCCACACATGCCCACTACCCTAATCTTCCATGCCAATCTACTCACTCTAATCCTACATCCACACCCTTTTACCTTAATCCTACATCCACATATCCTCATCCTAATCCACCATCCCGATACCCTTATTATAATTCATTCCCCACATCCTCTTGTCCCACTATATCCTCCTATCCTAATCCACAATCCATGTCCCCCTACCTTAATTCACCACTCCAATATCCTTACCTTAACTCTCCATCCAACCCTAGTCCTCTGTCCAATTCTAGTCCTCCATCTACTCCTAGTCCTCCATCCAATCCCATTCATCCATCTAGTCCTAGTCCTCCATCCAATCCTAATCCCCCATCTACTCATAGTCCCACATTCAATCCCATTCCTCCATCTAACCCTAGTCCACCAATCCATAATCCTTCATCCACTCCTACCACGCCATCTCAACCTAGAGCATTCAAGTCCCTCATTCAAGAAGTTCTCCAAGGACTTATAACAAAGGAAACACCCCCAACTCTACATCTTGAAGTCATGGAACCATGCCATCCCAATCCATCATCCACGGTAACTAGTGATGAGAGCCTTCTCCATACCACACCTATCATTGTTGTTACCACCCCTAGCACTGATCAAACCATTGAAACCATTGAACCCACTGAATCCATTGAACATCCACCTTCTACTCCAAGAGTCATTGAACCCATCGACGACGCTCAAACCCATCCTAATGAACCTCATGAATCTTCCATCCCTCCATCTTCCCCACTTGAAGAGTCCCAACAAGACTCCGTTATTATGCCATTGACACAAGATGAGTCATGCCAAGAGTCTAATCCAAAGCATGCCAACATATCCCCTTCTCTAGATCAAGATCCTACCATCCCATCTAGTCCACTTCAAGATCACAGTCCCCCATCCATTCTATCCCATGATCCCCTTGTCATTCAAGCTTCCACCACTCCATCTCCATCTCCATCGCATGAACCTACTACCACAAATCCAGATCCTATCATGGTCCCTACTCCCTCTCCTGATGTTGCTATCCCATCATCTCCTTCTCATGATCCCCCATCATCGCCTAAAACTACTATCCCTACACCGCTTGCATATCCCCTTGGTAATCTCACATTCTTCCAGGGTGGCCTCCTTGCAGAAGAAAAGCATAGTGTATTTACCACCAATCATCCTCCACCTAATAATGGACTCGCGTCATGTTTTCAGAATAACACAAATCCTGTCATGGATCGCATGCTCAAGAGAATGAACTATCAAGGAAAAGGTTTAGGCCTTCATGAGCAAGGTATTATAGAGCCCATCCAAGCTAAAGAACATTTGTCTCTGCAAGGTCTTGGATGTACTACTAATGACTTGCAATCTAAAGATGTTGGTACAACCTCTAGACGTCCTCAACGAACCTTTTCCAAAAGAAATCTTCCCATCGCCCCACTAAATCATATGTTGCCATCCCTCCTCCTCTATCGTATCATCTCAAAACCACCGTCCATATCCCTCCTTCATCTGCTCCATCCATTTTGGGTCCTTACATCCCTCCATCCACCATATCCCATCCTTCATCCACTCCATCCATCTTGGGTCCATATATCCCAAAACCACCTCCACCATCTCATCCTATCCATCCCTTCATCCATTCATCACCTATCCATCTCATCCATCATAAACATCCCTCTCACATATCCCCTAATCAGGATCAACAAAGGCACATACCCGCACGTCCTCCGTCTACACATAATCCCCATACTCCTACCCCCATCACTCCACATCATCCATTTCCTCACACCCATCCCATTGCTAGTAAAAGCACTTTGGTTGTCAAAAAAAAAATGCATCAATATAAACACCCACATGAACCTAAAGCTTCCCATGTCCCTTCTAAAAGACATGTTAAAGCAAAGCAAAACCAAATCCAAAATCCAAATCAAATCTATAGGCCGCAAAGGCCCACCAAAGCAAAGATCAAAACCATGTGGATCCCAAAGAAAAAAGATGCAATGCCATCACATGAAAAATCTATAAGAACATCCAAAGTTGCTAATCCAAAAGCTAGTCATACACCCCTTTCATCTCCTAAGTCTGTTTTGGGCCCTTATGTTCCAAAGTTAACTGCCCCATCTCCTCTATTATCCACACATTCTCCATCTAGTAATCCTCTTATATTTTCACATCCACCACCATATGTGCCAATGTTGGTCCTAAACACATCTCCCCATCACATATCCACCCCATCATTCCATCCATACCCTTTGCAGCATCCCATCCATTATCCCATGTATCTCCCCTCTCAAATCCCCCTAATTCATCCTCTAGCATAATCCATTTCTCCTCATAAGGTTGTACCAATATCCAGTAGTCAGTTCAAACATGGGCTCTTACTACCTCGTATAGAACTTGATGCTTGCGTCCTTCATCCATATCCATATCCTTATCCATTTTCATCCCCATACTATCCAAAAATTCAAAAATCCAAAAATTCAAAAAAAAAAATGAATTAATCCAATGGTGAAAACTTGGCAAACAAGCGCCTTGGATAAGTACCATGATGAAACACGGAAACAGGCTCATGCGTAAATCCCCATCTACACTTGGGGGCAACTTCCTGATATGCATTCCCTCCATCCGCTATGCTTCCAGCTATGCACCTATCTTCCTGTTATCCATCCTCTTCATAAATCCCCCCCACCCCATCTATCTTCCGCATCCTACCATCTCGTTTATCTCCCATTCCCTCCATCCTTCTTGTGATCTTGATCAAAACAGGGGCACCTATCTATACATGCTTTGGCCACCTCTTGGTTTACATTCCCTTCCTCCATGCTCTATCATGTTCCTTGGTCACTCATCCTATCCACCTCTAGTCATCTCCTTTATCTTCCCATCCACTCGTCTCCCATCCCTCATGCCTCATTATATATGACATATCTAGAGTGGGGGGCATCGGCTTCCTTTGTGACATAGTCCTTGGAGACATTATCTATCATCACATCCCTTCCATCTCCCCATTCGTATCTTCATATCCATCTATCCTAGCATCCCTTTCATCTCCCAATCCTTTTGTTCCTATCCATCTATCACAACACCCCTTCATCTCCCTATCCATCTATCATAGCATCCATTCCATCTCCCCATTCTTCATCTCCCAATCCTTATATTCTTATCCATCCAAACAATCCCTCCCATCCTTCATCCATTCTTTCATCTTTATTCTCATCCCATTTCACAATCCCTTGTCATTGGTATTTGGCTCTAGGCCTCCTTCCATGCAACCCAATGCCCTTTATCTCATCGCCATCACTTCTGCTTCCCTTACACATCTTTTCACTCTTTTATCTTTTCTCGCATGTCCATTGTCCCATCCCTCTTTTTTCTTTTCTTTTTCATAGCCACTCCACCCCTCTCATTCTTTTTTCCCTTCCCAGTTTGCCCATGCGGGGCGACTCTTGCTCCCTCCCGTGACTCGGCCCCTTGATACGTCTCGATCGAGCTCATACAGGCCCGACGCGCCCTTTGGTGGCGGTATGCCTGGCAGGCGGTAGCCCCGCTGGCGGCAGATCTAAAGGCAAAACCCTGCTGGCACCCAGGTGAATTAAAGCCCACTGTGAGCGCTGCGCCCTTTCAGGCGGCTCGCCCGAGGCCCAGGCGTCTCCGCCGCTGAGGCGTGTCCAGCCCGGCGGTGATTCGCCACTGGCGTGAGGGGGCGGTTAAAGCTAAGGCGTGCACCCTACTGTAGAGTTTTCCTACGCCCAGGCAGCACCCTTTACCTGCCAAAAGCCACATTTACGCTATCTTTTTTGAGCGGAATTCCATTGAGTTCCATATTTTCCTGAAGACAAAACCCATGTCTTGATTTTTTCCCAAATTGATTTTTTGATTTTTACCAGAGCACTTCCGGAAGGCCATAACTTTTGACTCGGGTGTCTGTTTGAGCTGAAATTTGACAGGTGGTTGCGTTATGAGCTAACGAGTGGATTCCCAACTAGCTTGGTAAAAATTGGTTGGACTCCGTTTTGACCCATTTTTGGGGCCTCAAAGTTTCATCTTGACCCCCAAAATCCCAATTTAGTGTTTTTTGAAAAATTATTTTTGCTCATAACTCAACATGCATATCTCGAATTTAGGATGTTAGTTGGCAATTCATCCTATCTCACCAATGGGTATTTCTCAGACAAAATTGGGACTCTCAAACATACGACCATGAAGTTTCCTAAAATGGAAAAATTTGATAATTTTTGAAAATTGCCAAATTTGGGAAAAATCTGCTTGTCAACACCTTACATCCCTTAAAGCCCCGAAACTCGGTGTAGAATCAATTCAATCACATCCTCCAATCATTCTAATCTTCAATCCAATCCTCATCTGAGCTTTCATCTTATCCTCCTCTGAGCTTTCTTCTTATCCTCATCTGAGCTTTAATCTTATCCCAATCTGAGCTTAATCAAACCCCTACTCTGAGCTTTCATCCATCTGCAACAAAGTCTTAAGATCCCTCCCTCCATCTTCTTCAATTTTCTCCTATTCATCCATTCACTCATTCCTCTACTTCGAACCTTCATCTATCATCTCAACACTTCATCGAACCTCCTATCATCTCAAACATTCATCAAAACTCCTATCATTTCAAACTCTCATTCCAATCAATCATTTACTCATTCTGAGTAATCTTCCACCTGTTCCAAGCATCAGTCATCTATCCATTTGATCACCTTTTCCTCATCCAACTCCTTATCCCTCTATCCAATCCACCCACACAATCCTTTTCCTCCCCCCATCCTCCCCCCCATCCTCTCCCCTCATCCCATCTCATAATCCCTTGTCATTGGTATCTAGCTATAGGATTTTCCCCACACAATCCAATGTCATCTATCTTATTGTCATCACTTCTGCTTCTTTTGCATCGCTCATCATTCATCTCTATGGCATGTTATTCGCCCACTTCATCTTTGATGATTTGGATAACTATCCCATCCCTGAGCTTTATATAGTCACTATCCTCCAATCCAATCCAATCCAATCCAACAGGTCTATCTTGTTCCGTCATGTCAGTTCTGTCATTTTAACCCCTTATCTCAGGTTATCTCATCATCTTTCATCCATCACTTGTCTGTGGCCTTTTGTCGAACTACGTTGCCCCTGCGCTTTCACGTAGGCAAGGTCGATCATTTGATCCGCCCCCGGGGTTCCATCCATCCTCGATCTATATTGTCTATTTTTCTCCTGTTCTCCATCCTATCTTGGTCCTCCATCAAAATCTCCATCATGGTCAATCGTCAACCTTTTATCGAACTACGAGGGCTCTGCGCTTCCACGTAGGCAAGGCTAATCTTTGATCGGCCCCCGAGCCCCTAGGTCTTTAGGTCGTGTCAGTCTTGTGTCATGTCTCTCATGTCGCTTCGTCAAGCTATGCCCTTATCTAGCTTGTTCTTAACAAAAAATACCCACTTGTATCAGAAAATCCAATCAGTTTCAAACATCCCACGTCATATCGATCTTTTAGCTTAGTATCCATCATCGGTCTCAACAGGATGCATCCTTCCTAACAGACCTCATCAATCCATCCATCCCCTGATCCTATGGCAAATGACATTTGAAATTAATTGTGATCTTTTGATACTTTTGGATTTTGTTTATCATTTGAGCTCCCTATCATCACTTGTCAAGGCCACCCTGATCCATCATATTATGGTGTGTTTTGATTGGTAAACATAGGGGCATATCTTGATCTTTTGTTTGATTGTGTCTTCTTGGTTGTCCCACATAGTACCCACCACGATCCTCGAGGTCTTGTGTTATGCTGGGGCATCCTCGTGTGCTTGTGGTTATCCCAATACCTGGCCCAACCAAAGTCATCGTGACTTTGGGGTGTTGGGATAGCCTTCTTGTTTGTTATGTGTGTTTTATGCATTAGACACTAATCCGCCTTGGTTCTTCATACCCTGGCGTCTTGGTGTCTTATGCTATAGCAAAAATCAGTGCTCCGAAGATGGCAAATTGCATCAGGATTGCATTTCATTCTCCATTCCATCATTTTGTATATATCACAATCCCCCATTCATTCATCCTTTATCCTTATGTCACATCTCTATCCAATCCCTATCCATTCCATTTAGCCCAAATCATCTAATCATATCCTTGGTCTTGTCCCTAGTCTCGTTACTGGCTTTGACCCATCATCATCATCATCCACTAGTATCCTTCCCTATCCCTTTGGTGTTGTTTTGGGATGTATCCTTTCCTCATCAACAACACTTTCATCATCATCCATTAGTATCCTTCCCCATCCTTTTGGTGTTGTTTTGGGATGTATCCTTCCCTCATCAACAACACTTTCATCATCATCATCGGGAGGCAATTCTTCCCTATCCTTTAGTGGTGTTTTGGGATGTATCCTTCCCTATCCTCATTGACAACACTCCATCCATCATCAACCCATTTTGTCTTGTATCTTAACTGGGGCAACATCACCTTTTGAAATCCATTTGTGCTTCATCATCTTCATTTTGCATCATCTTCCTCATCTCCTTCATCACTCTCCCTTTGCATCATCTCATCCATTTCGAGAGCACACTCGTGTTCTCCTGAGCCCGCATGTCCTCTCGAGGGGGCATCCTTCATCCCTAACTCTTCATCTTCACCCCCATCATCTTCCTTCCTAGTCACTCCTTTGAATGACTGGGGCATCTTTTCCAATCTAACCATCTTCTAGGTTCTATGTTTTAATATTCTTTGAAATGGTACTCACTTAGTAACACCATCTCAAGAGGGGCAAAATGTGGGCATCCAAATTGGACACTTAATTTATCCAAATTTATCACTTTCTAGATCTAAACATCCTCTTATCAAGTTAATTAAATAATGTTTCTATTTAGTGTATCTTTATTCTGCAAATCCACCAGGTATTTAGTGTAATTAAATACCTTACCCTCCATAATCCTTTTTTCATCAAAATAAATTGAATAAATATTGCATTTATTTATTCATGTGTTTCATCTAATCCTAATCCAGAACACAATCTCTTTCATTTAAGGATGTGCACATGCCTAATCCTTGATTAGGATGTGTCATCCTCAACTTTTACCCAAGAGTTTGGCTTTTAATCCCTAATTATCCTCTAATTACTAATTAGTGACCTAGTGAATGCTCTTTGCATCCACGGAATTTTAATTCCTTTTATTCACCTAGAACCTCTCTTCCCCATGTGAATTTTTAATTCACTTTTATTATTCCTAGACTCCCCTTTTCCCATGCACCTTCTAGAATATTTGACTTGTCACATCAAGTCACATGTGACAAACTCCCACCTTTTGGGAGCATTGTCTTATCCACCAGATTCTTCCAATCATTGTGAATTTTTAATTCACTTTTATTCACCCAAGATTTTTCCCATCTCCCAATGTACTTGCAAGGTACTTGTACTTCCATGTACCCTCTTGACACCTCATCTCCATCTCATCCCCCCTTGGCCACTTCACCCTCCACATGTCAAGATGTGAGGGCTTGTGGGTTCTCAACCCACCATAGCCCTTCATCTTGGCCTTGTTGGATCAATCTTGACCCTTGAATTCAAGATCCTCTATAAATACCCCCTCCTCAAGGGCATTTTAAGAGGACTTTTGATTTTGCAACTACATGCTGCCCATTTACTTCCTCCAACACTTAGTCAATTTGCAACTACATGCTGCCATTTTGTGCACTCACCCTATTTGCAATCACATCCACTTGCATTTTACATCCAAGCACATAATAGTGCTCTTCAATAGAGCCATCAAGGAGCACACAACCAATCTTAAACAAGGGCCAATCAAAGGAGTATCAGCAACAAGGGGAAGGTAAACCATTTGTCTTGCATTATCTACTCTTCTCATTGTTTTATCACTCTCTTTTGGCTAATCTTGAGGTGTTCTTGATATTTTGTTTTTCATAGTTTTTAGTTGTTTTGCTCATTTAGAATAGCATAATATCAAGGGTGCTCTGAGTATCTTATTTTAACTATGTAAATAATCAGATCATCTCTAACAATATATGTAAGGGTGGTGCTGCCATGTTTTATGTTATATTTATTTGATCTAATATTATTAAAAATATATAATTAAATCATAACAAAATATATATATTTAAAATATTTATATTGATTAAACTATTATTTAAATTTACACATAAAAATCTCTAAAATAGCATATTATTATTATTAAATTATATTTTTAACCATTCTTAATTTTATAAATTATTAATTAAAAAATAGAATGAAGATTTTTAATAATAATTCATAAAATATAATCTCAAACGCTAATATAATGTTTTTACATAATTTTAAGTGAAACATTGTAAATAGACTTTAAAATCTTTTCTTTTTATGTTTTTCATTTGATTCCGAATTAAAACACATTACTTGTCGGATCCGAAAATTTACGAGTACCCACTCTTGCACACGTGGAAAAATACACGCTTAAAATTAAAAAATTTCCGGGCATTTTTCAACAAAATATCTCGTTACTTATGCACGTCAAACCGCGCATGATAAAATTATCTCTTTGTCCATAACGTCCGAACTAAAAGAATATTCAAAACCCATAGGCATACAGTGAATATGTGTTCATAAAAAGAATATTGAATTTCTTGATATGCGGATTATAAGATTTTCGCTCCATTTATTATCTCCTCCTTTCTCCCGCAGCCATTTTATTCAGCGTTGTACTTCTGCCCATAGACACCAAATTTGCACGACAAAAGACAGCGGGGCATAAGCAACTCAAATATACGTCAAAAATTTCAGGTATTGCGAAAAAATCCTCCGATCTTAAAACCCTAACAGAGGCTACCTATCGAAACTTCGGATGTCTTCTTTGACCCTTTTCTTAGTGTTGTAAATTTATTTATTTTTGGTTTGCTTATCACGGAAACTTTTCGGAAGTTTTACAGGGAGTTATTTATTACATAGTTCTTGTCTGTGAAGTCAAAAGTATATGTGAAATTGACACGGCCAAAGACGGCGGGACATTTCAAGCTCGGATATCCGTCAAAACTACAGGCATGAACAAAGATTTTGATCTTAAAACCCTTACTGAATATTCTTACTTATTATTTATTTTTGGTTCAGATTCTTTCGAGCAAATCAATGAATAGAGTATATTATGTGCCAAACTGTAACATATTTATAATAAATAAATACAGACAAAGGATAATTGCGAGCGATAAATAGTTTAAAAAAGAGAAGAAAGGACGACTCTAATGATTATGTTAAGTATTACAGGAAATCTCTATGACTATTACATGGAATACGCAACCTAATTTCAAATTGTCTTCTACAATTTTTTTGATTTTACAAGGATCTTAGTGTAGAGACCTAAAGCTTACCTAAAGGTTTGGCAATCCATAATGTGAAGAATTATAGCTTGCCTAACAAATCTACAAAGAATTGCCAAGCTTTTTATTTCCTAAGTATTGGCATTATAAAAAAATTAATTAGTTAAAATAAATATAGAAGCATTTACTCAATTTTTTTAATTTAAATGACAGCTAATTTTTATAGAGAATCTATATAATTATTACAAAGGCTCAAGAATTTTGTTTCAGATTGTTGTGGCTTCTGGAAAGAAATTTAGAGGAGTATATTTTCGTAAGATTTTGATTGCATTATGAAAAGTTTGGAATATTTTTTTTTTTGAAAAAGCTATGATTATTTAAAAATATGTCTGTTTGGTTTTCTGTTTTGATGTGGATGC
>VDFB02256132.1:39970794-40016619 GCA_007258455.2 Sequoia sempervirens
AAATATGTTATTCCAAACATACCACTCACTTATCCTTGTACCCACAAATGCCAAGGCATTATCTGAGATGATCGAATCAGGTGTACCAAATCTTGTTACCAAGTCCTCATAGAAGTTAAAGACAACAGTTTCATTTGCTTCCTTAAGAGGCACAGCTTCTACCCACCTTGTGAAATAATTAGTGGCTGTAAGAACCCACTTATGACCAACACTTGAGGGTGGATTGATGACTCCAATGAAGTCTAAACCCCACTTCATAAAGGGTTGTTCAACTTGAATTGGGTGCAATGAGAGAGTTGCTAACTTCTCTTTACCTACAAATAAGGCACATTCTTTGCACTTCCTTATCCACAAGTGTAAATTCTTGAATAAAGTAGTCCAAAAGTAGCCTGCTCTCATTATCTTAAGGGATGTAGCTCTTGGTGAAAAGTGTCCACTAGTTGTCCCTTCATGGAACTCATGCAAAAACTTGTCAATTTTATCAACTTCTACACATCTCAATAAGACTCCTTGAAAATATTTCTTAAAGAGTATACCATCTAAAATAACACAGGGAATAGATTGCAGCCTGGAATACCTTCATTTGGCTCTATCCATCCCATGAGGATACTCACCGATTTGTAAAAAATGGACCATTTCTTGCACCCAACTTGTTGGAGAAGTTGGTGCAACTATTTTTTCTTCATATAGGAGAGCTAGGACAACCTCCTCGTCATTTTCTTCCACTTCACCTGAATGACCAACAAGCTGCTCACACAAGCCTTTACCACGAACCAGCTTGGTTACCTTGATTTCTATGTCATATTCCATGACTTTAGTAATCCAACCATCTCTTTTCTCTCCCAAGTCTTTACTCAACAAAAATTCTTTAACACTAGGATGAACAACCAACTTCACTTTATTGCTAGAGAGAATATGTCTAAACTTTTTCACAAACTTCTAACAATGGCAAGTACATGTTTTTCAACAAAGGTTTTCTTTAGCTCATAATCCTTTAGCCCTTGATTGAAAAAGGCGATAGGCTGCTCCAAACCTTGGTCATTTTGTTGTACCAACATAGCTGAGATACTATCAATGTTACCATATGCATACAAGACAAAATCCTTATAAAAATTGGGATTCAAGAGAGTAGGAGTTGAGGATAATGCTTCTTTTATTGCT
Source organism: Sequoia sempervirens (assembly GCA_007258455.2). Taxonomy (NCBI): domain Eukaryota; kingdom Viridiplantae; phylum Streptophyta; class Pinopsida; order Cupressales; family Cupressaceae; genus Sequoia; species Sequoia sempervirens. The sequence goes on from VDFB02256132.1 coordinate 39,971,956, forward strand.
TCAAAACTCCTTTTACCTTCCCTTGTCCAACTGAAAGATAAATCCTTTTTTAACATAGATGTTAGAGGCTTCAATAACTCAACACAATCAGGTATAAATCTTCTAACAAAGTTGATTCTACCAAGGAAAATTTGTAGCCCCTTCTTATGTGCTAGTAAAGGAAGAGCCAAAATAACACTTACCCTCTTAGGATCAACAATAATACCATGTTTTGAGACAATATAGCCCAACAACTTCCCTTCATGAATAACAAACACACATTTTTTAGGATTAAGAGAAACATCAAACTCTCTACATCTCTCAAAAATATTTCTTAAGTGATTTAGATGATCCTTTGCTTCCTTGGAGTAAACTATGATATCATCTAAATATACCAGCACTATCTTGTACATTAAGCTCTAAAATTCCATATCCATGGCTCTCTGAAAGGTTACACCAGCATTGGACAAACCAAAGGGCATCTTCTTATAGGCCATGGTACCCAATTTTGTGGTGAAGGTTGTTTTATATTGATCTTCTTCTTTGACTAAAATCTAGTTATAACCAGAAAAGCCATCAAACAAGGAAAACCTCTCTGATCCTGAAACTACTTGCAACATCTGTTCTATGGAAGGTAAGGGATAATGTTCTTTGAGTCAGGCTTGGTTAAGATCCCTAAAGTCCACACATAGCCTAATCTCACCATTATTTTTCCTTACAAGAACTAAGTTTGACACCCATGAAGTATGCTTGATAGGAAATATTATGGCACTCTCAATTATCTTGTTTAACTCCTTTCTCATGAGTGGCTCTAGCTTAGGATTCAAAGGCCTTTGCTTTTTCCTTACTAGTTTGGAATTTGGCTCAAGTTCTATAGTATGTTGTGCAAGATTGGGGTCAAAGCCTTGCAAATCATAATACTCCCATGCTAAAACATCACTAAATTCTTGGAAAAGTAATATAAAAGCTTCTTTTTCTTCTTTGGTACAAATCTTGCCAAGTTTCAGGAGCTTACCTTTGAAGATTTCAACCTCTTCATAATGTTCTTGGTTGATCTATATGTTGGCTTTTTTTTTCCTTAGTTGGTCATCTGAATTAAAAATAGACTCCAAAGTGACTAATCCTTTGGGTAACTTGTTAGTTTTTAGTTGTATGACCTAGTCCTCATACTGTTGTTGGAATCTTTCCTAATTTGTAGCTAAAAACTCAGCCTCTTCTCTTAAGAAATTAACAATCTACTGGTCACTTTCAAAAACTTGCCAAACAACATGATTATCAAGAATAGAAGGCCTAACAACAACCTTCACATACTATTGTTTACTAGTATCATTCATGCTACTTGGGATATCATATTGTACACCTATGGCTACAAGCCTATCAACATGTTTATTCTTACTTCTAGGAATGGACAACAGATTGAATGCATCAAATTCTTCTATTAAATCCCAAACTCTATGCTTGTAACATTTTAATGCATCATTTTTGGTATTATGGAGGCCTCTTACTTGGTTGACAATGAGTTCATTGTCACCAAAGACTTGGAGACAACTGATTTTTTTTTCTTGCCCACAACAAACCATAAATCAAAGACTCATACTATGTTGTGTTGTTAGAATAGTTGAAAGTGAACCTGAAAGAAGAATAATATTTCTCACCTTCAAGAGATATCAACATGCAACCTCCACCAGTATCAAAAAACAACTTCGAAACCTTATTCTCTTGTTGCTTAGACTGTTGTTCATCGCCCTTTACCAAGTTAGGCACTAAAGAATTAGGTTCATGCATCAAGTAAACACCAAGTCCTACCTCTTCCAGCTGTTTACTCATATCATTTTGGTCATTTTCATAAGTCCACTCATCTAAAACTATATCTGGAATACCCTCTACTTGAGTATCCAACTCCTTAATCATAGGATGATCATCATGGTCAAAAATAGGACAATTAGCATTTATGGTAGTAGGTGCATAAGGTTCAATATGGTCTTTTGCAATAGGCTCTGATTTGATGGTGACCTTTGTACCATATCTAGTCCTAAAAAGCATGTGGGACCAATCAAAAGACAAGTACCCACCCATCTTGCTAGTAAAATCCTTGGATAGGCATATGGCAAAGTATGGAGGCAACTCAATAACATAGATATCCTGAGGAATAGAAAAGTTTGGGCATGCATGCAATGTTAAACTCAAGTTTTTTATGACACCAACTATGTTAACAATAGTACCATCCAGTTGTACCACCCCTTTCTCAAGTGATTGGTATTCTATTCCTAGCTTGTCAACAATTTGCTTAGGCATGACAAAACTACTAGCTCCTGAGTCTATCAAGCCGTTAGGAACTAGATGGTCTCCAATAATCAAAGACAAATAAAAAGGGGGTGGTCTAACCAATTTTGCTTGTTGTTCGGTACCATTCTTGGAATCATTCGTAAACACAACCTTAGATGGTTCACTAGTAGGCTCACTAGAAAAACTAAGCTTTGAAAAAGCTGATTAGAGAAGGTCCTTTTGCTCAAGAATGGCTAATGAATCCCACATAGACATAATCGCATTAGCCTTCTTCATATGATCAAGAATGTTAAAAGTAGATGTACTTACTTTGATTTGAGCTTTAGGAACAATAACTTCTCCTTGAATCGGTATTGTTTGCATTGCATCCCTAGGTTGTTCTTTACTTGCTACAACCTGGTTTCTTGCCAAAATGTGTATATTTTGTCCATTAGACGAACCAACAGCTGCTTGGCTTATGTTTGGAACTTGTTTGGCTTGAGAATATCCAATATTAGCTCATTGTCCACCATCTACAACCCTATTTTTTGACCTTGTGTTGGTTGCAATAGAGTTGTAGGACTAATTTGGTGCTTGGGAGGTGTTTATCTCATAAAAATCTTCTCTCTGAAAGTTCATGAGAGAGACATCTCCATGAATATCTCCATGCATAGATGGTGGTTGTTCAACTACATCAACCACTGAATTTTGTTGAGCAACAGTAGCACTTTGGACCATGAGGGCTTGATTAATGACACCATTGGTGCATGTAGCCTGGTTGTGAGGTTGGTTGCATGGGAAACACCATTCGGGCTCCTGATCCAAGTTGTTTTGTACTGGTACCAACTCCCTAGAAGTACTTGCAACATTAGGATTATAAGGTTGGTATGGTCTAGCATTCAAAGCTTGCCTTTGACCTTGTGGATTTGCTTGGTATTGAGGTATACTAGGCTAATTAGCTTGATTAGCCTGATATGGGGTTTGATAAGGTTTTTAATTTTGATTTTGCTGCCTTTTCAAGGTCACCAATTCATTACCAAAGCTTTGTAGGAGGCCTTTAATCTCTTGAAATTCAAAAGATGGACTAGGATTGGCATTTTCTTGGCTAGAGGTCTGATTATTTGGTGTTGGTAATGTAGGGACAATAGGTATAGGAGCCAAAGGTGGTATTTGTAAAGGCATGGAAGGCTGAATTTTTGGGAATATGGGCATAGGTGGTCTAGGTGCTATCTTACCCGCCTGGATAAGATTATTTTCAACCCTCACTACAATGTCAAATGCATGTGGTTGAGAAGTACCTCCCATGGATTATATCATAACATAAATTCCATTGTTAAGAGCCTTCAAATAATAAATAAAAGCATGCTCTGCAGAAGGTCTTACCGTGGTAGGAATTATATTCCATGTCTTTTGGAAATGAAAGTTGAAGTATGTCATTTGCTCTTGAGGAGCTCTCTTAACTGTAGTCATTTGTTCAACTAGTGACAAGTGATCGGATTTGTCTTCAAACTGTTTGTTCAGTGCATCTCCCAATTGATCCCATGTTGTAATAGAGCCAATTGCAAATCCTCTAAACCATTGTAGAGCTTTCCCTTTTAGTGAAGTAGCTAGCAACCTAACCGCAACGTTTTCTGTAGTGATGTGATGGACTCCACATAGTGAAGCCACATCTCTGATATGCTCAATGGGAGTATTTGATCTTCTCTTGTAAAAGAAGGAAAACTTTTCAGGGTTGCAAGTGGGATGTCATCATGTTGAGTGAGGTTTAATGGGCTACCCCCATTAAATGGGACAAATGCAAATTGTCTTGCCATCGAATTGGCCTGAACTGGATTGATAGGCACAAAAATTGAAGGTATAGATGCACTTGTAACTACTAGTCTGAAACTAGGAGGCATTGATTGAACTCTTTTTGATGAAACAAGAGTTATTTTTGCTATTCTTCCACTTCTGCTTGGTGGTGACAGCTATAAATATTCAAAAGGAATGAAACTTACTCTTTTATGTAGCCTTCTCATAAGTTGTTCTACATTGGTTTCCACTAAACCAAAGCTTCAGAGTCACCAGGTATGTATTTGAAACACCTCAAAAGGTAGAAATCAACTGCTATACACACCAAACAATAGTGAATTGATGAATAAAAAAACTGAAAATCAGTTTTGTTGGAAATTTGGGTAGAGGCAGATAGAAAATTTTACACACAATAATATGCCTCACTATATTCCATACTCAATACATGGCTAATATATAGCCACTTACATAGCCAAACAACCTCCTATTTAATAGGGAGGTGTTATAACAAATATCCCAAAATGTAATTCATAGGTATAACACATTAACCACTAACTATTGTGATATATTGTTATTTCAACAATATATATATGACTAACCATCCAAACCTATATTAGTGAGTTGTTTATTAACAACACCACTATTACAATAGTAATTACCTTTCTACATTTACATAATTACTAACACCTCAAATATAATGTAAACATTAATTTTCCTAACATTCCCCCCTTAATGTTTACATGGTAGAAAAAAATTCACACTCCTTTGCAGTATGCTCACCCCTATGGCATGTCCAACTATGTGACTCATGACCTTGATCCAAAAGAAAGGCTCTCTCCTTCCATGGTTTTAAACAGGTGTACCACAAACCTTGACGTGAACAACAACCTCCACCATCTGTCCACCTTGTGTGATTTTTTGGATCCTCCCACAAACCCTTTCAAGATCCATGAACTGACTTACTCTGGTGATTTTGTTTGCCACTATGCTTGTACACTAGGGAAGAAATCCACACAAATCTAAAAGACCCATACTAGAAAATGTTTCACATTCTATTCCATAAGAACACAATGTTCTTAATTGTAGTCATTGTTACTAATCACTGCCACTCAATCTCAAACAACATAGACAATCGCCACTGCCACTGGAAGCTGCCCTTTAATTTAGTCATTTTGGCATGAAATGGGAATGGAACATTGAACATTGGTTATTATTCCCCCCTACAATGTGAAATTTCCACTTATTCACATAACTAGGAACACTGAAAAGTGAATCATATCAAGGTGCATGTTATTGTCTGGATCTTCCTGTCTAGATCTTGCTACACATGATCACCATTGCCAATGAATGTATTCATTGATCGATCATCTTCTAACGAAGTACGAGAATCAGAGGACCTTTGTACTCATTTTCTCTCCAATACAATCATTTTTTAGCATCCACACACCATACTGAAAAGCTGAAAAACACATTGTATATTGTACATTTGTCAACATATCATGTGTGCGGCCTCATCGTTGGTGACTCACGAGAGGTCATTGATTGACCTCCAACCTTCGATGCTTCCATCCTCCAATGATTTGCTACTTACTTATCAAATTTGACTTTTGAGGCTTGTTTCATCAATTATGAGGAAAGAATATATTCTCCCTCCCTTGATGTGAACTTCATATAAGGAGTGTCGGGTACCACCGATCATGCACTCCAATTACAATTGAAACAATTTTATTTCTATTTTTATTTTTCCACACTTTTTGAATTTTGAGAAACATATATCTAGAAATTAAAAGACTTCGAAATAAATCTCTAATAAATAATTAGAACCAAGAGTAGCTAATTATCTACCAACAATGACCTAATAGAATAAAAGATATGTCAAGTCTTCTATGTTGTATGGCCAGTATAATACTTCCCATTGGTTTGGGAGAAAACATTTTAATCATATTGAAGGTTGACCTTAAAATATATAGCCCATTGAGAGAATGATCATAATGGGAATGGAAGAGGAAATCACGGTAATAGCCAGCATATTGTTGTTCCATGAGGTTGGCACTTATTCTTCACAAGCAACTAGGAAAAGACATTCTTACTATACACATTGTCTTAGTAAGGATAAGATCCAGTTAAAATCTGATGACCATGAGCAGGCCTCTCCAAAGTAATGCAATCAAAATATTAAGTCACCAATATGAGGAGCAAATTGCCAAATCATGAAATAATCATAGTCATGCCTTCTCAGAATGCCCCTCAATATGCACATGCAAATCTCAACAAAAACCCATCAGTATAATAACGTCGATTCTAAGAAAAATAAGCCCCACACATAAATAAGAAAAGGCTAACAAATCAACTAATTGTGATCAACAAACTAAACTCTCAAACCAATGAAATAAGGCATCATCCACCAAGCAAGATTTTGAAGCCACCAAACTCAGAAGACGGAGGACCATCTATGCTAAGATGAATAGGAGGCATCGAAGAAATCAATCACCAATCACCATGGCCAAGCAAATAATTGGATTTGCCACACAAGACAACTGGAAGGAACCGTGACCAATAAGAGATGAATGCAACACAACCAATATAAGCGCCTTAACACCAATCTGTAATGCTCTCCAAGAGCTGCAAGCTAATACTTGGGAGTTGTGTGTCATTCTCAAAATCCATACATACATGCAAACACGTTGAGAAGGCTTGAGATTCAAGCTACTTTCCACGTTGAATAGAGGTGAGAGACATTGTTCCCTTCCATCATTAGTGCAATATACCTCCTAATGCTTTGTAAAAGAGATCTCAGAAAGACACACAAATCTCAAACATTTCTAAATTTGATTCAATGTTAATCTCCTCCAACGATCCCTTCTTTTCTGCCTTCCTTATAACCTTGCTACAAGATTCAATGCTTTTAAATGCCAATATTCTCTCCTAGTTATCTACTTACTAAATAATAGGCCTAGAGAATAACATTGCTTTGATACCATGTTGAAAATTTGGGTAGAGGTAGATAGAAAACTTTACACACAATAATATGCCTCACTATATTCCATACTCAATACATGGCTGATATATAGCCACTTACATAGCCAAACAACCTCCTATTTAATAGGGAGGTGTTATAACAAATATCCCGAAATGTAATTCATGGGTATAACACATTAACCACTAACTATTATAATATATTGTCATTTCAACAATATATATCACTAACCATCCAAACCTATATTAGTGAGTTGTTTATGAACATCACTATTACAATAGTAATTACCTTTCTACATTTACATAATTACTAACACCTCAAATAGAATGTAAACATTAATTTTCCTAACAAGTTCATTGTCCATTAGACAAACCAACAATTGCTTGGCTTATGTTTGGCTTGAGAAGAGCCAATATCAACTCGTTGTCCACTATCTACAACCCTCTTTTTCAACCTTGTGTTGGCTACAACAAGTTGTAGGTCTGAGAAAACAATTTGGTGCATCACCTAGTTAGTTGTAGTTAATCATTTCATGCATTTTAAGTTATTTTCAGTTTCCTTCTTACCCTTTTCCTTCAAAATAAGTAGGATTGATCAAGTTTCAAGTGATCAAGCAAGAGGAACCAACCTTCTCTGGAGGTTCACTCCAAGTTTTAGGCAACCCATAGGCCTAGGAGTGTTCCCATGTACCAACAGGTAGCTAAGTTGATAGCTTAGCTTCGGGTACATACTTTGTTGATAACATTTATATAATATATTATAATATATTTATTAATATTATTATTACAATAATTATTATATATATAGTATTATGTATTATATAAATATATAAGTAATATTATTATATGATTAATAGAAATGAATTTATCATTAATTATGCCGAAGGCGTATACTATTTGAATTATGTCGAGCTAAGTTAAGGAATATATGATGCATGTTGATCTAGGAAGGATGGGAGATGATTATTTTCATCCCGACTGTTGAATGAATCTTTGCTGACTTTGCTTTTTTCTTGCCCCTGTGCTCGTCATCTCCGCCCCTGTTGCTATTGCTCGTGGCTTGGCCACTACGCAAGGCTCAACCTTCTCATCCACATAGTTCCCACCAATTTTCTATTGGCCAAAGCTTTAGAAAATTTCAAGAAAATGCAATTGGCAGGTGTAAATCCATACTCCACAACCTTTGCTACCATTCTCCCTACCTGCACGAAAATGGGGGCTTTGGAACAGGTATGGACATCCATCAAAGCATAAAGGATATGATTTTTTTTTCAAATGTTGTAGTTGCAACTGCCCGGGTAGACATGTATGCAAAATGTGGAAGCATAAACAAGGCACGTGAAGTGTTTGACAAGGTGCCTCAAAGAAATGTGGTATCAAATATGCACAAAATGGAATTGTTGAAAAGGCTTTAGAAATTTCCTAGAAAATGTAATTGTCAGGTTTAAAGCCAAATTCTGAAACCTCTGCTAGCATCCTCCTGCCCATGCCAAAATGGGAGCTTTGGAATAGTATGGAAATCCATCGAATTATAGTCGCAACTACCCTAGTAGACATGCATGCAAAAAAGTGGAAGCATTAACAAGGCACATGAACTATTTGAAAAAATACCTGGTCATGAATTGTTTGAAAAAATACCTAAAAAGGATGTCATCTCATGGACTGCAGTGATTGTAGGATATGTACAAAATGGATTTGTTGAAAAGGCTTCTACATATTTGGAGGCATAACTCATAATCAGAACGATGGTTTAGCATAGCTTATACCTTTAGAAAAAAAATCTTCCTTTATGGAGAAAGAAGCTGAGAAAGCAATGATATTATTGAGTAGATTCAGAACATTTAGCAGAAAGTCAAAAACTTTTTGTGATAAAAAAATCTAATGCAAGCAACAACTAAAACATTTTGTGGTAAAAACATCTAATACAAGCAACAACATGATCTCTTATGGGTGTTGCACGAAAATAAGGATGGTAATGAAGTTTTGTTACACCCACAAAAGGAAAGCCTCAAAGGCATCACAAGAATATTAGATTGTTTCTCTATGTAATTTTTGAAATTATTCTTCCTTTCTTGGTTTGCATCATGTTTTCATTGTTGATATTCTATTTTCAAATTGTCCACTTTTGAGTGCACCAAATGGAGCAAAATCATTTCCAGCCAGGGATTGAATCTTGATTATAGTGTACCTATTGTAGGACCAAATAGTTGGACACAAAGATGGACAACACAAGGAATGAAGTCATACCCATCTTTAAAGTTGTCAAAGCAGGTCAAATCATTTACTAAGGAAATATTTCACCAAATCTTAGATTGTGAAGTAGTTTTGGCACCTTTTTTTTTGGTTTGGTGTAATGAGAGCCATCACTTTGCAAAGACAAGCAATTACCCCAAGTGGTAGCATGAATCCTATAGTTAATGCCAACATCAAATAATTTTTTGTAATCAACATTTTACTTGGAAAAGAAACACTAACACGACCAAAGTTCTCGCCAGGTAGGATCCTTGCTAAGGCACTCTAGCATCAACACTTGCAATTAAAAATTATGCAGCTTGATATCTAACATATTCTAAATGGTTGAGGCTATGCTCTGACCAATTGTTATCTAATAGGATCTGTTGAATCTACCTCTCCAAGAGATGGAGACTAAGAAACTCCTTATTTCCATATTTTTTGTCTACTATGAAATTTGAGGTAGATGATATTGTTGAGGTGAATCTTCATCCAATTTTTCCTTGTATCATGATTGGAGGTGCTTTATCCTTTCTTTAGGGGGATGCAATTCATAAATGTATATCATTGCATAGGGACCCTCAGGTTTCTTAGGGTGACTTCCTTCAGCTTGGTGTAGACATTGAAGGTCACAAACACTAATTAGATACAACCTATTGGCACACATATAGGGATAAATTAATTAGACAATGTTCCACTTTCAGTATTGCTACCAACACTTTCAAACTGCCTAGTAGCAATCTTGGCTTTACCCTTCTCCATGAGATGGGTCTTGGAAGCAACATCATATTACTAGCTTTTTTCTTTATTACCAGAGGTTCATTGGTTGTGGATGTTAGGAAAGATTCTAGGATGTGTGTCAGGTTGCTTTGAGTATTGTTAATCTTGACCCTCTTATTCCTAGACAAATTTTGGGCATCATTGTATCTTGCATTGGCCCTTTTGTGGTGACAGATGGCAACATTGTTGGTTGTCGTGATTTGAGCTACAAACATGGTGATAGTGCTACTCCCATCTTTCTTCTTTGTCATCTCAATACTTCCTTCGAAGATCCTTTCCATATAAGACTATTTTTACTTAGTTTTTATGGTTTTAAGTTCACCTCTTTGGGTTTATCCTCATGTTATGTTAGCATTTCTTTAGTTCACAGTTCAATTTAATAATGAACTATCTCATTCTCTCATCCATCTCCCTATTGAATTAAAACTTAGATGTACACCTATGCACTTACTAATTTGTCTCCTAGACTTCTAAATACTTGTCTAGAAAATATTTCTTATAATAACACAATGTGGCTAACTACTTTTAGACATAGTTAATCTTGAAATTTTGTAAATTTAAAGGTCTCTTTTTTGAAATGTATATTTGTGATACAAACTGCTACATTGTTTTGTTTGTTATGAAGGCCCATTTCTTTAGAGAGAACTATGCTTTTGCATAGAGTTTTAGGGGATTCAAATGTTTCAATGCAAGTGCACTTTAATTGATTCAAATGCTAGAACAACTAGAGGAAAATGGAAGACTAAACAACCAACTTTTCAAACATATCATTTTATGTGCTTGTAAGAAAGCAATACATTAAATAATTTATTTTTTTGTTTGATACTGATTTCTTTTGAAATTTGATCTTTACTAAAAAAACCTTTAATAATATGTAGAAATCTCATATTTATAATTAAAAAATTTATATTATTGTGAATAACATTAAAACTATTAATTATTATTATATTTAATTTTTTTAATTATTAATATTTCTATTTTATAAATTTTCTATAAAATATTGAATAATTTTTTTTAAAACAATTTAAACGCATTCACAAAAATTACGAATTGATGAAGGTGCAACAATTATTTCATAAAATGAATTAACAAATTTTACGAATTGAGTTAAGGGATAGTCAGGCAAAACATTACAAGTAAGTATGTGCATTTAATTTTTACTTTCTATTATTTGCAATTTTTTAAAATGTATGTGCATTTAATTTTTACTTTCTAAAATAAATAAAATAATTTTCTTTTTATGATTTGTATATTTTTGAAAAAAAAATTAAGGTAAACAAGTAAATTTTAATCTATAATTCATAAATAAAATTTTAAAGAAATTATTTGTTAGAAAAGGGTTTCCATATATTTTATTTTTGAATTATTTTTTAAAGACAAAAAGAGGATTAAATTATTAATTATTAGTTATAAATAAATAAGTTTTATAAATTAATATGTATTAATTTTGTTATATATTTTTTTATAAAATTAGTGTATAATAAAATTTCTCATACTTATAATACTTATTTAATTTCTATTTTATTTTTGAATAATATTTTAAAGACACTCATTGCTTTATTAAGAGGTTTAAATAGTATATTATCTATTATAAATAAATAAAATTTATAAATCAATTTTTCATATTATAAATTAAATTATAAGTTATATATTAATTATATTATAAATAAACAAGATTTGTCAATTAATTTGTATTGATTTTGTGACATAATTGTTAGGATAATTTGTTTTAATTTTTTAGCATAATTTTATTTGATTAAATTTATTATATAATTGTTTAGGATGCCTTGTCCAAAATTAAATTTTGAAAATGAAGAACGGAGATAATATGGAAGAGAATAGGCTTGAAATTACATGAGACAACGATGTGAACAAATGAATAATGCACAAAGAGAGAAGGCAAGAAATCTAAACGCCAGCTTACCATTGAAGTAGTGGTAATAACTATTTAACTCGCTAGCTTATTACCAAAAAGTGGTAGTAACTCTAATGCCAAGCTTTACCATAAGTCTTTATAAAACTAAATAGTAGGATTTAGAGTTGAGCTTTATTTTAATTTTTACGCCGAGAGGCGTAACCTACAATGGTAGTACGGAGGAGAATGTGAGCGTGTTCACAAAAACAAAAAAATATATTAAATGCCAACATCTATTAAATTAATAATAAGTATGTGCATTTAATTTTTTACTTTCTATCATTTGCAATTTTTTTAAATGCACGTGCATTTAATTTTTACTTTCTAAAATAAATAAAATAATTTTTACTTTTTATGATTTGTATATTTTTGAAAAAAAAATTTGAAGGTAAAAAAATAAAAATCTATAATTCATAAATAAAATTTTAAAGAAATTATTTGTTAGAAAAGGGTTTCCATATATTTTATTTTTGAATTAGTTTTTAAAGACAAAAAAGAGGATTAAATTATTAATTATTAGTTATAAATAAATAAGTTTTATGTTTTTTTTTTTGATATGTAAGGTTATTTTTTATATTAGATTAAAGAGGAAAGCATACAACCGTTTTCTAGGCAGGAATTTTCAGTCACTTCGAACCAGACCCAAAAACTACCAAACTGCATCTAACCAATACAGATAAGAAGAGCATAGCAAATTAAAATTTAGCAGTGCCATTGACTAGACCCAAAAAACCCCAGACATTAACTACCGCCACTGGACCATAGCATATTCCAAACAAAATTTGAAACCAATCAAACAACAAAATACAAAAACCTATTAAGTTTTGCAAAGGATTCAAGATCCTTAACCCATTCAACACCTCTAGATAGCCACCATTAACCCTAGCATCTTCTTTAGGTATTCCACTGCAACAACCATGATCATCCGATGATGCATAAGAGTTGCCCCACTCAGGTCCAAAAGAAATAGATAAAACTTAACAGCTTCATCCGGCTTTATCAGAAGCTCCAATTTAGATGGCCACAGGATCCCAGTGCCTATGGTTGCCGACTTCAAAACCTCCTCCACACCTCCTATCAGGTCCTTCTTAAACAGCCACACCAACAATTCCTTCACCTCCACCTTAGGGACTAGTTTTTCAAGCAAGGAGGCCAAAAACCATGAAGAAATGTGTGCATTGTCCCTCCCATACTCCTTTCGCTCAAGGTGCCCACTGCCCAGAACCATTTTGACTGCCACAACTGTGAGAGGATCAATGTTGAGAAACATTCGCTTCAACCTTTGATCTGTTATCTCATGGAAAGTAGCTTGCCTCGACTTAGTGAGCAGAGAAATTGGGGTATCTGCTCCAAACCATGCCAGACCCTCCATTGAGACCGCAATGATAAACTTTGAGCGCCCGACCATTGGTAACCATAGATGATTTTAGAGACTGAGTGAGGGATTCCAAACAACTCACCACCATTCACAGAGCGTCAAAACCAAAAAACTCTACTATGCTACACAACCATCACCACCTCTCATTAATAAAGCCCACGAGCTCCAAGAAAATCTGTCGCTAGACGAACGAGGCATCATTTCTTGGCTTGGCAAGCTATCCTTATGCCAGTGATTCCGTCCTACACCTCCAACTCCATATGCGAGGCTATCCTTAGAAAATGTGCTTTAACTATCCCCATTATTACAAGTACCTCGCCTTGAACGAGATTGCCAACCCCTCACGCCAGCTTCCACCTCATTGCCAAACATCCCTATGTGGATGCCACCCAACTCAAACCGACGAAAGCCCTCTGCCAGCTTGGAGGGCCGCCCTCCCGTCCACCCACAAATAAGTTTTATGAATTAATATGTATTAATTTTGTGATATATTTTTTTATAAAATTAGTGTATAATAAAATTTCACATATTTATAATACTTATTTAATTTATATTTTATTTTTTAATAGTTTTCTAAAGACACTCATTGCTTTATTAATAGGTTTAAATAATATATTATCTATTATAAATAAATAAAATTTATTTTTTAACTTGTCGTATTATAAATTAAATTATAAGTTATATATTAATTATATAATAAATAAATAAGATTTTTCATTTAATTTGTATTAGTTTTGTGACATAATTGTTAGGATCTAATTTGTATTAATTTTTTAGCATAATTTTGTTTGATTAAATTTATTATATAATTGTCTAGGATGCCTCGTCCAAGATTAAATATTGAAAATGAAGAACAACGAAGAGAACATTGAAGAGAATAGGCTTGAAATTACATGAGATAGCGATGTGAACAAATGAATAATGCACAAAGAGAGGAAGCAAGAAATCATTGAAACCAAAATGATAGAGAAAAACATGTTAAACTTAGGGAAAATATGATAGTTGAAGAGATTGAAGTAGAATTGAGACAACATGTAGATGAGATGAGAATACATCATGTACGGACATCTCAAGAGGAGCAATATATATTAAGAAGAAGATTATAAACAAATGAGCATTTAGACTAATTTAATGAGATAGAAAGACAACAAATACAAGTACACAATTGGGAATTAGTTGAAAGGAATTGTCAATCTCATGGGAATATAGAGGGTAAATCTGAAGGAATGAATTCGATTACAATGGATCATGTGTTACAAACACTAGATAATAGAGTTCAAGATGTAATGAATGTTGAAATTGAAAATCATGTAGAAAATAATATTTCACAAGAGGAGCTAACCTCTCAATTGAGAAGATGAAGACGACTACAAAGAACATAAAATGATAGAGATCTAGGTACACACAATAACAATAGAAATGTGCAAATTGATTTGAAAGATCATGGTCTAGATTAACTTGTGGTGCCAAGAATGTGTTACATTTGTCAGAGAGTTACCTTGCAATGAAGGTTGTATGAGTTCCTGAGGGCCCAATTTGTAATAGATGTTGACAAGAGAAACATGAACATCGATTTTCAACATTAAACAATATGAATCCTGATCCACAACCACCAGAACTTGCAAAATTAACACACATTGAGGAAATGTTGATAACACGTGTAAATCCAATACTTCAAGTCACACATGCAATTGGAGGTCAGTATAAATATAAAGGACATATCATAAGTTTTCCACAAGAAGTTACAAGAGACTTATAATCCCAAGTGGAGAAGAGATAACAAACGGGAAGCAAGGACTATGTAAGCTATTGTGAGAGTGTTTCTAAGATTTATCACCATACCTACACATTAATTAGAAAATGGGTTGACTTTTGTTGGTTAGAATTATTGTTGTACAAGCCATTTCGTAATATACAAAGAGATATCAGACTTGATGAGGCTACAATTATATCAAATTGGGAGTCACTTAATTATAATCCATGGCATTTGGAACAAATGAATATTAGAGATGAAGCTAAAAATTATAATGATTCTGAAGATGAGGATGTTATACCTAATGATCATAATACAATTGAACATGAGTGGGAGATCATCTCAAGACTACAAAGTGGACAAATTATGGATGCAACAGAGATAGATATGTTGGGTAGAAGAGATGTTGATAGACAAACTCTATGGAGTACTGAATGTCAAGGAGAAGATTACACAAAGAAAGCAATAAAGTTTATCAACACCATGAAAGATAATAGATTACTGCTACTAGATGATATGATGTCAAGTATTTCATATGAAACCTTAGGTACTAAGCAAAAAAAAACACTTGATATTATTATGTCACATTATTATCAAGCTGAAAATGTCATACCACTACACATGATAATCCAAGGAACAACTGGAATAGGTAAATCATATCTAATTCATGCAATTAGTTAAGCTCTTCAGATGCATCAACACCATAATTTTCTCCCCTATTATTACTAGCACCAACTGGAGTTGTCGCTTTTAACATTTGTGCATCGACAATTCATTCAACATTAACAATTGATGATTGGAAATTATTGATGACAAGGACATATGTTTCATTACATCAAACAATTTAGGAAGATTTTGATAATAGTATGCATCTATTTGCAACAAATGATAATGTATATAACCATAAAAAGAAAAAATTGCATTCATTAAGAAGACCAATAGCCTGTAGCATTGCAACTAAAGAAGGTAGTACTAATCCAGAAGGAGGTCAAAATGATGAATTAGATGTTGAATTATTAATTGCAAAGGATGAAAGAGTCATGTTAACCTCTAATCTATGGATATAAGCAAGCCTTGTAAATGGAGCCTTGGGATACATTCAAAATATCATATACAAACTTGGAAGTGCCCCACCAAATCGACCAACATATGTTATGGCTCAATTTGATAATTACTCGGGAATTCCATTTGAAGATGCATCTCCAAATATAGTTCCAATTGCGCCAATACAAAGGGGGCGCACACGTCAATTGCCATTACGATTAGCTTGGGCACTAACAATCCACAAATCACAAGGACTGACTCTTTCAAAAGCAACAATTGATATAGGACTAAGAGAAAGAGCAAGATTAACTTTTGTTACTATTTCACGTGTTAAATCCTTGGATGGACTCAGAACCTCACCACTATTTTCATACGATTGCTATGAAAAATGAAAACAGGGAAGCAACTCACCAAAAGGAGAGCTGAGGAAGAAACTCAAATCTTTGGAAGCACAATAAGTTTTTGTAATGTATAAATTATTGGATACCATTCTATTAAACTCTATTAATATAGTATGAAGATTATTTTTTTGGTTTAATGTGAAATGTCTTATTCAATATTTGAAAGGATAAAATACTTTTTTAAACACAATAAAACATGCTAAGTAATATTTTGCATACGACACTGCGGATGCTACTAGCTTAGATATCTTAAATACATCTATCTAAAATACACTGAGAGATATCAGTCTCGAGGCGCCTATCTATTCTCAAAAATGATTAAACTATCTCTCGGTGTATTTTAGATAGATGTATTTAAGATATCTAAACTAGTATTTTATGAAACTTCCAAAGTGTATGATATCATACATAATCAAAATGGATAAATATTTTACTTTTTTATAGGTTTCATTTTATTTTTAACTTTTTAAGTTTGGTTTTACTTGTGAATTAATATAAAAATACATTTTATTTTATTTTTTAATATTCTATGTGTAGTACACTTTTAGTTTTTAAAATTTAATTTGTTTAAGAATTTACTTTTATTTATATTCAATTTTATCACATTTTATTAATATTTACTTTGTAACAAATTACAATATATTTTTATTTATTATTAATATTTATTATTTATTAACTTAATAAGTTTATTATTTATTTATTGTTATTTTTATTTAAAATATTTGAATTTTGATATATTTTGACTTTGTATTTAGTTTATTCTATTTTAATTTTTAATTTAGGTCTAAGTTTAATTTTTTTTAATTATTTGTCTTTTTATGAAATTACAAATAATAATTAAAAAATAATAGAATTAATTTATTTAATAATTATTTGCATTATTAAAATAAATTATATTTTGAATTTTTATTTTAATCTATATAATAAAATGAAATTCCAACTTAAAATCTTAATTAAAAGTTAGCAAGCAAGAAAGAGGACTTCAATTTGCTTCAACCACATGGCCATATCTATCTCTTTGCCTCTCTATATCTATCTTTCTTCTTCCATATCTCCATATATCTCTATATCATTATGTCTATGGATCTCTCTCCCTATATCTACCCTTATATCTCTCTCTATTGATTGATCTCGTGCACACCACAAATTACAAAACATAGATCAAAAGTTTCCCTAATTGACCTTCAACAACACTTCGGCTAACTATTGCACAACATAGTGCGATTGCTAGTAAAGATTAATGTTTCGAAAAAGTTATTTATATAGATTATTAAAAAATAGATAAACTAGTGAATAATTTTTTTTGGAATCACATATCATGATTGAACAGAAATACACAACCATAATGTGTATTAGAAAACATGTTTTTATTAACCACACAAGTACAGATTTGATATGTGGATTGACCACAAGACCAAGCTGTGAATAAGGTGAGCAATGAAGGAATGAAAGCGTTTCTCAGGGGCCTCTTTGTTTTTCTTTAGGGGTGGACGCCATTGGTTTCTCTTTTTCTTCTGTCGGCGGTGGTTGAGGAATGGGCCGGTACGTGCCCGTGATTATATGGGTGTTTAAATAGCAATTGAAAGTGTTCTGGAAAAAATGTGTTTTTTTTTAAATAAAGAGATAATTCCGGTTACTGAATAAAATTATTTTTGCTTGAAGACAACTTTTCTATATTGGGTTTGAAAGGCCATTAAATCAAAGCTTATAGAGTAACGAGCAAGGAAATTAGGTTACTGACTTGCGCCGCAGAGGAAAATATGGACATTGAAGTGGAGGATCAGCCTTTTGACCTGGATTTCCATCCCAGCGAAGCCATCGTTGCAGCTGGACTCATTACAGGCCGCCTTCAGCTGTCATTATCCTCTTGCCTTTCTCCTGTGCTTTTATTTTAATTGGCTTCAACTAATTTTTAAATTGCTAATTGCAATTTTTCGGCTTTTGCAGGTTCCGTTACGATGACGCATTGTCTCACTCTCAAACGTAAGCTTATTCGATAGAAACCTCTTTTCTCTTAAACCCAAAACCCTCGTTTCATTCATGGAATTCGAACAACCTTCAAACAAAGCATAATTGAACTAACCATCTAACAAAGAATTTGATATGACTTTTTTTATTAGTAGATTTTTATTTGCCGGTTGTCCTTCAACTTAGATGCCAGAAAATATCTCTTCAATGAAATTCACCTAGGTCTTGCACTTGGTCTCGTCTGTTCTATATGCCACACTTTACACCATATCCAGGCAGTGATGTGGGGTACAAACTAACTTAAGGGCTTCATTTTGCTTGGATGTAAGCGCAGATTGTGGAGTACAACTGCTCACAATGAGTCCTGTAGAGCAGTTCGGTTTGTTGATGGTGGACGTTGTAAGTATTCCATGGTTATTTAAACTTTCTGGATGCGGATCCGAAGAGTCAGTTCCGCAAAATAATAATTTTTGTCCATTTGCTTGCTTTGAATTGCATTTTAGGAATGAACCGATTGTCTCTTGCTATCAGCTTTTGTCCTAATCCATCTCTTGTTTGATATTCGCGATATTCAGCGGTCTTAACAGCATCTCCAGATCGCTCTATCCTTGCCACAAATGTTGAAACCGGACAACCAATTGCTCGGCTGGACAATGCTCACGGGTAATTTTTTATTCTTGCTTCATATAGGAGTACTGTTTATCTGATTGTAGGAATGTAATATGTTCAAAGTATTGATATAATGCTAAAAAAATTCAAATTTCAACTTGTCGTTATGCTTTCTTTAGTTTGATTTCTCAAAGCCTAAAGTATAGAACTGAACATATTTTTATATAAGTGGCTTTACACATACATTATATTTTAGAAAGTAATAAATCACCATGCGCACTAGGTTTTCTATTCATTAGATAAATGATCGATCCCATCATTTTTAATTTCTTGAAAATGAATCAGAATAGAGAAAATTGTTTATGTAGACGTTGGATGACTTTTCATTTGAAACTGAAATACAAGTTCTTTTTGTTTGTTCTGTTGCTTGTATTAAGTTTTAAATAATGTACATGGAGTCCTTATTGTAATTGGTTATATCCTTTGACATAGTAGAGCTTATCAGAGACTTAAATGAAGGTTTCCACAGTTCACAGGTCCACAGTATTTTTTTTTGGAATGGGGCATCATCCATTATATCAACTTGAAAATGAAAAGTATTACATTTCAAGTACGAATTTTCTTTATAGCAATGATCTTGCCATATGCATAGACATCGACAGTATACTGGGACCCTGGTTGAAATCAGGAAAACCACCCACCAAAAAATCATCAAGCATATAACTAGCAGTCTAGCATAGCAACAAAGCAAAACATTTCCAGAGGCAACAAAAACCATCCCCAGTTGCTCAGAATCATCCTCAACGTAATCTAAATGCACAAATAGTAGACACAAAAGACTCGAGCAACAATTATAATTTTCTACTAACAACATACATTCAAAGGGAAGTCTACCAATCTAATACATCTTCCTGGGTGCTCCCAACTTACACACTCTATACTACTGATATGTACTGCTTACGAGGGTTTCCGTCCTCAAGATGATAGGTTCATGCCTGAAGGGTTTCATCTCCAATGCACCCAGCTGCTGTAGCAATGCCATTAACACTGAAATGAGAGTTGAATGTTTGATAATTTAAATTTTCCAAAAAGCGCCTTCTCTTCTTTCTTATGCTCTGTTTTATAGACCCAGCTCCCAGTGATCCTCATGGGGAGTCAGTCCACAAACAATGGCAACTATTTGACAATTAATTTCCTCAAACTTAGGCAGCTAATTTTACAACACTCCATAAAAAATGTTAATCCACAATCATAGGCAATTACCCTGAATTGGTGGCAGTTAACTGGTCAGTCCACCCCTCAATCATTGGTGTTAACTGTTAAGTGCTAGGCACTGGAGACTTAGCTGCTGCTTAACTGGAAGAAGCAAATACCCAGCCACTGCTCAACTGGAGGACACAAGACTAAACTTTCTTATTCCTCAAATGCAGCATACATTTTTAACTGAAAACTGAAAGTAACTACCAACTTATCTAATTGCCAACCCTATGATGACAGTCCATTCACTAAATAACTACGGATTGGAAAAGGGGACATGACACTCAATCACCTCCAGCAAATCGCCTACAACAGATGAAGGGCTTCCAACCTCCAACCCTTGCACCCCAATGTGATCCATGGCCATTGGGGCATTTGCATCTGCCATCTTAAACAGATACTTGACGGCTCTCTAAGCATGGGAAGAGGAATGGAATGGGTAACACGAGTTGGAGAGATCAAAAGGGACATTTCCCTCACCTCCACTATTCACTGCAAAAGTTGCATTTTGTCAAATGCACCAAGCAATGTCAAGAACTGGGCTTCCAACTTTTTGAAAGAACCCATAGAAACCAAGCATTTGATTTCCCACTTGCTATCTGCAGAGGATGTATCGGGCAGGTCTAGAAAAGTTCCAGCATGGCCTCGAAGCCACCATGACATTCCACCCAGACAAAATCCTGAGCCATAATAAGAACCATCGTCTTCTTCATGAAATCCAAGAGGTTGGAGAAAAACACAAGGCGATATTTGAATTCAATCGATTGCAGATGTTTGCCTCCAATTAATCAGTCCCTAACAGCCCCTTGATTGCACTTAGCATTGAGCTAGACTGGATATCAGTCACAGGGCCCTGGAAAGACATCTCCCTCATCTCAGCAGACAAGAAGAAATTTGGCTCCATATCAATCATCAATAGAGAGTAGAGAAAACAAGAGATAAGGCATTTAAAAGCAAAGCCAAAAGGGAGTTAAAAGGCATGAGCCACCGCACCACCTCCAAAATTCATGCAAAGAGTACAAGTAAAGTGAACAAAATGATGGCCATTTCCCTCATAGTTGAAAGCTCATCACAGGGACCTTAGGTGCTACCATAACATGACATGCGGAGAGTGATGTAGGGACGTTATTAATTGAAATGGGAAATGAAGATCCCAAAGGGAAATCAAAACCAAGGGCCATACTTTGTCCATAAATTATTTTTAAAACCATGGGGCCCCAAAGTCCTAGTTACATGGATTGGAATCCCTTAGGTCATGTCTCTTTAAGGCCCATCCTTCTAGCCATATTGCTGTCAATGGTGATCTCTTCAGATGGACTAGTACCATAGTTTGCTAGAGTGTCGACAAACTTGTTCATTACAGGCCCACATTATTAGGAGAACAGGATTTTGGAGAAAAACTGTGTAGAAGTTCTTTTAAATCGACATTTGGATCACATCACAAGATCCATTTACGAGGATGAAAATATATTTCAAGATTGTGGACTAGGGCTCCTTGTCAGGTCACTTCATACATCATGCCAATTGGTCTTACCAAAGGGGGAGCAATAAAAATTATAGCCGTTCCATCTATTAATTAAATGAAACCATAATATACATGTAATGATCCAAACCAAATGCATACAAAAACCCAACAGACCCAAAAATATTTCAACAACAAATAATTTTTATTTTTATTTGATTCATACATTCCACATACGAATTGAAATCCATTAAACTAATACAGCTTATTGGTGCACCCAACATGCAACTCTGAATTCCTTAAGCTCTTGAATTCTCAGTAGTCTGCAAAACTGGACACTTAATGATCTAGGAGACTTTGATGATCCTACTGGAATTTTCTACCACAAACTGTAATAACCCACCCTATTTGCTGTTTTGTATTTTCGGTTCGAAAGTGTTGACGGAGTGACATTTCGTCAAACACTTTTCACTGTTTGTTGTTTTGGCACTAGTCCCATTTTTGTCAAAACATACTGTAGGCTATTTGACTGAATTTTCAATGAGTTTTCAGATTGCAAATATCATGTAACACAATAATAAATAGATTACTCCATTCAATGCATGCACAGGTCTCATAAATAATTCTACAACTTCATTTCTTTCACTTTGACCGACATACAATAAGATATTCGCATAGACAAGCTACAGTTTCATACACAGTTAAACAGAGCCTACAACAGAGCAGATTACATACAACTGTACTCAGAATTATGCTTCAGCAGTCAACAAGTTACATTCAAATATTATTGTGACCCTGCTCAGCTATGAACAGCCAATTAAATAGTACTAGCCTAACCTGGAACTCCACGCTTTGCATAGAAATAGCCTGCAGTACTTTGTAGGGTGATAACAATGAAAATGATGCTCACTCTCAGACCATGTAACCACAGTCGACCCCTACTCCAGCCAAGGTACAAACAGGAAACTCCACGTGTGAAGTATTCACAGGCCCATTTGATTCACTGCACCTTTACTTTGTCAATGAAAACTTGAGTGGTCAATGTCAATGGAGTCAATTTACTCAACACTTTGAACAAGATGCTCCTGCAGCCCACAGCTTGCTGAAGGTACTGTACGGCATCCCAGAAATCCACAATTTCACCATATAATTTAGTTTGCAACCCAAGCACTGTTTTCAGTGGTCTATTTTACTTGTACCATCAAGGAAAAACCATTGAATGAATACCCACATCCATTAGAGGCCCCTATCAAAACATTTGATTAAATAAAAAAGGTATGGCAATCATGTCATGGTACAGCATTGTACGGAAGCTTCAGAAAATTAGAACCAGCTTAAACCTTTAATTCAATGATTCAAAACTCATTGTTCAGCTGAGGAATTAATGACAAACCAATGCCCATTACTGATTTTCTGCTCCAAACTCCAGAAAGTATTCAAACATGAGGTATGGTAGCAAGGACTGTACGGCAACACCCTGGAAATTAACTTGCAGTTTGAACACTGTTTTCAATGGTCTAACTTGATCATAGCACCAAGGGAAAGCATCTCAACCATACCCACAACCACAAAATACCTCAATTAAGCCATTCAAAGGAATTTAGGAGGTACGGCTAGATGGTGATGTACAGACCAGTATACTCAGTATGGCCTCCTCCAATATAAAATGAACGATAATTTTCACTGCTCCTTATGAATTTGACTAGGCTTAACCAAGGACAGAAAGAAGGATTTGACACCCACAGTATTTTGAACTCCCTCCAACATATGAATGATTAAAGATGTACTGCATTCATGGTACGGAAAATGTACGGAAGACTTCAAAAAATTGCATAAACTTTAAACAATTGTTTTAATATTCTAAATCCAATGCCCAGCTAATAAGAAATAGTTGATATGATACCCAGAATCATAACTGACCTGTATTTTCATCAGTTAATCAAAAATATGGAATTGATAGTGTCACCTGGAACTGAATAATAAACCCATCCTCAATCTTGCAGGAATGTAAATCGAATATCTTCAAATATGCAAAATGAAGCACAAGCATAGACTTTGAATGAATCTATTGGCAATCACCCAAAGAGGATCTTTCACCACTGTGGATGATATTCTCCAAGAGGGGTTTCGTCCTCCAAAAGTTCGAGATTAACCAGGTTCAATCTCCAGAACCTGCAAGGGTTTCGAAAGAGAAATAGAATAATCCAACATATCACTCCAATGAGCTCTCAGTGCCCTTTTATAAATTGGCCAACTCCACGCCCAAATTGCATTTGAAAATTCATTTCATTTAATTTACTTTTATTTCCTACCATTCATCCTTTTTAAATTTGGGTGCCATACTTTAATATATAAAGTATTCTTTTAAAATAACTTATACCCCCTTTTAAATTAAAGTCCTTTTTAATCTATTAATAACGCAAAAGTTAAATTATTTAATTTAACTTTATTGTTTGACATTATTAATATTAAATTCATAGGACCAATATTAACCAAAATAATCCCAGGATATAATTACCTATCATGCCAAATATAGAACTCCGTCAGCCGACCAAACCAAAGACCCAGTGACTTACTATAAATAGTAAGTATGATCCACAAGCCTGAAAAAGCCTCAGAGAGCACACTACGAAAACTCTCTGGCGACATTGAGCTGGAAACACACTGTCCTAGGAAAAAGGGGACATTACACAAACTGCCCTGAGGTTTTCCATCCCCAAGGATTAGAATGACCCACCTGTAGGTTTCTGCCTCCTAGTGCTTAAGAGTTAAGACAACTAAAAGTAGTGTAACATTACTGTGAAAGAAATTGAGTTTTTTGCAATTGTCAAAACTGTCTCCTCTTTTGCCTTATGCCTTGTTTTATAATTCCAGCTCCTAGTGATCCTAAATCATAGGTAGTCATTCTTCAAATGATGGCAATTGATTACCAAACCCTTACCTAAATCAATGACAGTTAACTGATTAGTCTATCCCTCAACCGTAGGTGGTTAACAAAACAGTCCATTGTCAAAGCCAATCCTCAATCAATGCAGCAACCAAATAATTAACTAACCACCATATTCTAGTCTGCTACAGACTTAACTAATTGACCACACACTCCCATCTTATTTCAGTCATAATCATCTGACAAAAACTACAAACACACCCATCTTTTCTACTTCTATGCTAACATACCACTCTATCAAAATGGGGACATTACAAATCCTCCATCCTAGAATTTGCTTGCCTTCAAGCAAGACAAAATAGGGTGATCTAAAATGTTAGCCAACTCCCACACTTAATGCTTTCATGCATGGTCCAAGCTCTCCCTCGTCATTGGAATACACATCTATCTACTTTACTAACACCTTTACCAAGCATCTATCTGTTGGGTCTCAAGGCTCCTCGCAACTTAAGCATAACTATTGCCTTCACATGTCATTGTAGGTCATGTCACCCAACTGTTGACTCCGTAAGCTGTGCCCTGTAGCAAACTGTGGGTTGAGAGGGTGCAACCTCTAGTATTTGTGGAAAAGGGTTGTATGTAGTCCTTTGCTACTAGTGTGGTACTCCTATACTCACACCTCTAGTGGTGAACCCTTGGAAGAATCTGTTAGATGTAGTAGTCTCCGATGTATGTGCCCTTTTTATAGTTGTCTATAATGAACCCGGAGGGCTTTGACTAGGCCTTTGAGGGATTCTTTCAACCCCTACATGGAAAGGAAAGTGAGACGGCTCTCTAACACATTAGGGACCATCACGAATACCCTCTGGAAATCAGCCCCATATGCATCCACTGAGCTGTGCTACTGTAGTTGTGCTAACTCCCTAAAGTGCTCCTGTGGATCTTGCTTCTCAAACCTGTTAGTCAGCCTCCTACAAAACTCCTTGTAGGAGGTGATAAGGCCTGTGATACCACCATTTGTGTAACTCCTGGGTGAAGGGACACAAATTGAAATGCTTCCTCCCTGTTTAGAGGGCACGATGAGAAGTAGGTAATCAGCTTGTGGTTCCGAGCTGTTGGATCCATTAATGAGGGGATAGTGAGCTTTCCCAACCTACTTTTCAAGTCTTTATGAACCCTGTTTAAATGGTTTTTACTCACATTCCTAGCTTTAGTTTTTGACTTTAGCATACAAAAATTCTTGAAGGAAATATCTTTTCAAAACTTAGCACTCTTTGCCCTATATTCAGCATGTAGTGCATCCAAATTCTCCTCCTGCTGATTGTCCATAATTTCATCCAGAGACAAGGCTTCTTTCTGCAACAATGTGACCCTAGGTGGTCTTGTACCTATAACTGACTTGGATGGTGTGTTTTGGTTTGTGTAGAAGATGAAGGCTCTCTTTGTGCAACACTTCCCGGTGGCCAAGTAGCATGATTTGTTTCTTGGTTTCCTCACCTTGCATACTTTGAATGAAGTGTCCAATTAGCTGTTGCTGCCCATCCTTATGGATTTCATCACCTCAAAAAATTCCTATTTTTTGCCCTCATGTGACATTTTCTGCTTTCTTTATTCTCTATGTTGATATTTCATGTCCCTTACACATTTGGTACATATGCCTAATTTTTTGTTTTCCCTTGTTTGTGTTGTTTCATTTTGTTTTTATAAATATATTTTTTTTGTGTTTTTTACAGGCTGTCAAAATCATAGTTCTAATACTACTACAATGAACCAAACAAAATGCATACAAAAAATTAAAGCAAATAGACTCAGAAATATTTCAGCTAAAAATATTTTTTTTTTTTTTAGTTGACTCATACATTCACATATGAATTGAAATACATTAAATTGATACAACTTACTGGGTGCACCCAACATGCAAGTTTGAATGCCTTTGAAGCTCTTGAATGCTTATTAGTTTGCAAAACTAGACACTTGATGATCTTGGATATTGTCCACAATCCTGTTGGAATTATGTACCATGAAGTTATGAACCATAGAAGCAAAAATCCTCTGAGTTGCCGATTTTTTCAGGATTTTTTGCAGACCGTTAACTGGCAAAAAATCGTTGAAAATCGTGGAAAATTGCCATAAATCACCCTAACAACTTCCGCGTTTAAAAACCCTAAATTTGGCGCGTTTTTGCTATAGATTGAGGTTGCAATAAGTTAAGGGTGACCGCTGTCGACTCTGCAGTCTGCCCTACATACACACGAGGACAGGTTCCTTTCTGCTTTGAACTTTAAGATTGCAGTCTTGTCAATATGCCCTAAAATAAAGTAAACCACAGTAAAACAAAGCAAGGGATTCTTCATTAATCAAAATAAACAATTCCAGCCATTTTCACTAGTCATGCCTGTGTAAGGTGACCTTATAAATGGTTATAGCATTTACCACCTCCATGCCAAGAAAACTTTAGAAGCT
Source organism: Sequoia sempervirens (assembly GCA_007258455.2). Classification (NCBI taxonomy): domain Eukaryota; kingdom Viridiplantae; phylum Streptophyta; class Pinopsida; order Cupressales; family Cupressaceae; genus Sequoia; species Sequoia sempervirens. Next base: position 39,999,116 of record VDFB02256132.1, read on the forward strand.
AACTTTGATGATCACGTTAGTCAAAACTGTACATATGAAACCTGCACAAAGAATGAGCAGTCTACACCAAATCAGTCCAAATTGTAAATAACTTTATTGTATCGTTTTAAGTTCATTGTTTGTTTAGATGTTAGGTGATAGGCTTGACTCTATTGCCCTCAGATAAAACATTGATAGAATTTTTCGCAGAGATTTTGAAGTCCTCATATGGCCCAAGTTTGTACCAAGGTCTCAAAAAAAAACTAAGTTACCGGTTCGGGTTCGGGGACGGGTTCGGGTACGAGAACCAGGTACGTGGGTACGGGCAAAATTTTTTTAGGGGTTTGGGTATGTATGGGTACGTGTGTATATATATATATATATTAATAATTTAATATATTATAAATATATATATATATATATATATATACAAAAAAATAAGAGAAATATAGAGAATTGTAAAACTAAATCATTTCATAGTATGATACTTGATCATTGATCAATGCCAAATGCCAAAGATAAATATTAAATGCCAATTGATAGTTGAAAAATATTCAAATAAAATTACTGAATTACAAAATGTAGTTCATGAAACATTGAAACATGATTCAATGTTCATTGTTCAAGTGCTCATCAATCATCAAAAGGATTGTCAGAATCATCATGACTTGGATTTTGAGCGGTTTCAACTTCAAAATCATCATCATTTGAACCCAAAGCGGATCCAACACCATGTGATATGTCATCAATATCACCCACATCATCCATAGTGGCTCTAGCAAGATCCTGAATGGTTGCATCCAAGTCAGTAGACTCGGGTGCTACATCCCAAAGCCTCGCTGCCCCCTGCCTGTATTGAGGATCCTTACGTGACAGAAGACGCAAATTGGAATGAATATACACTAAGTCTTCAGCTCTTTTTGCAGCCAACCGGTTACGCTTCACTGAGTGGATAAAGGATTATGTACTCCAATTCCGTTCAGCGGCAGAAGAGCTTGCAACCTGGAGAGAAAACCAACAAAATTAAAAATAAAATAAAAAAATGCAAGATAAATTCAAGAATGTTAAGTGTTAAATTTTACAATACAAGTGGCAAAAAAAAAAAACTTGTGAGAGGATCTTGATTGCAAGAGGTTGGAGGTACATATAATCTTGACCATGGAGGTACCACCATGTAAGAGCATCCATTTTGTATTGGTCTCTAGCAACAGAAGCGGTATGATTTTTTGATTTTCCTGTGACAAACATTCCAAATTCTCTCATGACACTTGCATGCACTTCTGGATCACTGAACATTCTACTAAATGCCGTCTTATACCCATTAGCAACTTCAGAATCTCTATATGGCGGTATTCTCCCTGGGATAGAAAGTACTTCAGTGGTATAGTACCTCGGAGATAGGGCATATGCAAGGAGGTGCAATGGAGTTGTCATCTTGTTCCAACGATGAAGAACAATTGCTTCCACCCTTTTGTACAAGGTGTCTTCAGGATCATTCTCTTTTTTTTGTATTTCTATTTTTATTTTTTCCAACATTGTGTCCATGCTATCATAGACATCCCCCAAGCATGGTTCATCTGTATCAGCAAACCGAAGCATAGACATGATAGGTTCGGTGAATTCCAATACATAATTCACACGATCCCACCAATCGTCATGCAAGATCAATGCCTTGACCTTTTGGGCCCTCTCTGAATTTGATTGCTTCCATATACCCCATTGGTTGCTAATAACCATTTGACTCAATGCATCTTTCACCTTCACAAGTCGTCTCAGAACAATTGTGTGAGATGCAAACCGGGTCTCGGCAACCTAAGAACATGTTAATAGTAAGTTAATAACACATTTAAAATATGTAAATAATGCAAAAAATTATTTTATTCAATTATGTAAAACATGACATAAATGATAAATGAAACTAAATAAATAAATTTTAAAATTTACCTTCAACAATTCCAATCTTGAAAAAGTTCTGAAAATTGCTTGTGACATATGGTGGTTTGTCACAAACATCTGGATCTCCTCAGACTCCTGGTATATTTCTTTCACCCACTCTATTTGGTTGCCAATTGCTTGCATCACCAAATTGAGGGAGTGTCGCATTGCGGTGTCCAAAAGATGTGCTCATATCTAGCCTCTACCAAAGCACCTGCAGCCCTGCAAACTTTTGCATTGTCCGTAATTACTTGGACAACATTTTCACTACCCACCATCTCTATGGAGTCAATGAGAATCCTGGAAATGAACATTGCATCTTTCACTTCCCCTTCACAGTCGCCCTCAAAACATTGCCCCCTTGGGGGACATTGCAATAACATTAATCAATGGACGGTTTTTGCAATCTTTCCATCCATCGGAAACAATAGATACACCTGTTTCAACCCAAGAATCTCTAATTGGTTTTAGTTGGGCCTCTACATATTTCTTCTCTTTTTGCAATAAGGTGGTACGCACCTTTTCATACCCAGGACTTGTGAAATCAGGAGGTGCACTATTTATTGCTGACACCATGTCCTTCCAATATGGTGATCTCACCAAGTTGAATGGAAGACCATTGGCATAGAGGCAACGTGCAATTTTTTCTTCAGCAATATCTCTTGCCTCCATTTTAAATGCCTTCTCTAATGGACCTCTCTTGCGGGTGGTGGTTTCTGGTTCTTCATCTTCTTCTTCCGTAGAGGGTATAGACAAGAAGGGATGTCTAGAGGGCCTAACTATCTGATGAGTGGGTAATGTTTGTTTTTTCTTTCCGGAACTATAACTAGTTTGTTTTCCTCTTGCAATTGAATTGTCAGCATCTTCTTGTTCTTTTATAAATGCTGCTATTTGTACAGCAGAAAACCCCTTCTTATCTGGGCCCACACACATATTAATCCCTTTACCACCAGGGCCCATAAAATGAAGTTTCACTCGGTAGTAGGAGCTATTATATTGTACATTGCAAAAATTACACTTCCAAACAAACCCCCCACCTCCAGGAATTTGTGAAATTCGTGTGGTATGTCTCCATAAAGGAGATCCTTTATCAATTTTGAACTTTTGGCTTCCATCCCCACCCACTGAACTTTGACTACTGGCCATTGTTGCAATCTATAAAAAAAATGAAAAAAAAATATATATTTGAAAAACTTCTTCACAAACTTGAAAAAATCCATCAAAAACTAAGAAACTTAAAAAAATTCATCAAAAGATTAAAGAATAGGGTTTAAATGCATACCTTGAACACTTAAATCTCCTTTGTAGAAGCTATTTGCCACTCCACAATCGATCTCCTTCAAATGCAATCACCTCCCTTCAAAATGCTAAGATGGAAAGAAAATATGGAGAGAGCAAAATGAGAGGTAAAAATGAAATGTTTTAGTGTTGAAAGGCCTCATATTGGGTTGTTTTAGGGTTAAGAGGCAAAATAGAAATTAAAAAATTGTTTTTTTAAAACTTTTGGGCCCACTTTGTAAGTGCTGGGCCGTGGGTTCTCAGTGGTTCGCCCGGGTATGCGGCTGGTACCCCCGGGTCCGTGTACCTTTGGGCAAGGTACGCGCTGGGTATGCACAGGGTGCGTGCCCAGCCCTGTGCGTACCCAGTGCGTACCCACAGGCGAACCCGTACCGGGTTCGAGGCCTGTGGGTACGAATCCGGTAACATAGAAAAAAAACCATCTGTGGTACCTATACAAAAATTAATTATCATACTACTTTGTCTCTCTTTATGTCATAGATTAATCATCAATTAAATGTCAAGTCAAATCAACTATAGTCTTCCCCCTGTCAGGTTGCAGGGTTATCATGTTTTGGTCTAGTTTTTTAGCTAACTCTTGCAAAATGTCCAAGGTTGTACTATTCCAAAATGAAAAACAATGAGGTTCCTCATTGACAATGACTGCAGCAATGAAATGAAAGTATGTAAATGTTTAATACTAAATCTATAACCTGCATAGCCTATAGGCACTTTACTTTACATAGAGAATATTAAAAATAATTTCACTTCATGTTCAAAACTTGTAAAATAGCTCTTGAAGGATTTCAATCCCGCACCCATTTTTATGCCAAGCATGCAGATTATGTTTGCAATTCAAAGACATCATTTTGCAAGCTTGAAATTAGAGATAGTGCATTACCCTGAATTCAGACTCCATTCTCTGGTTGCAAGCGTGCACAGCTTTAAAGAGTATCTGCCTAAGATTTTAAGTTTTTAACCATTCTCTTGGACTTGTAATGCACTTTCTTTGATTTCAAGCTTGCACAGCTTTAAAGAGTATCTGCCCAAGATTTTAACCCTTAGCAAATCCTTTATTTTATCACACTTACTTTTTCATCCTCCACTTTATTTCATTCATGTCTTTGCCTTCTCAAAGCTTTTGGTCACTTGTATCATTTATGACTCCTTCATACACTAGCCTTTTCCACTTTTCTCAGATGTCATTTCTGCAAGGATTTTACATTACAATTGATTCCATATCTCACATATACACTACTCTATTGTATGAGGTGCTCTAACCGATCTTTAGTTCACAACCTAAGCAAGAAACAGATGCCTTTAAGCTCAACAAACATAAACTTGATAAACAACATGCAAGCTTTCTACAATTCATGGGTTAAAATCTCTATTTTATTTGCTCTCTATATCTCTATGCTATGGAAATGACCTTAAATTTATAAAAATAGTAGCATTTGTCTCTTTTTCTACAATTTTTTACGGTTTTTTTCAAATCCGATTTTTTCCTGATTTTTTCCGATTTTTTCAAAAAATCCTGAACTTTTGGTTTGCCAATTTTTTCCCCAAACGATTTTTGCTGCTATGCCATGAACTGCCCTTTCTGTTTCCAAGGATTAGATTGACCCACCTGTAAATTCCACCCTCCAAGCATTCAGAACTGCTTAAAGTAGTGTCACATTATTGTGAAAGAAATTGAGTTTGTTTGCAATTGTTAAAAGTGTCTTCTCTTTTGCCTTATGCCTTGTTTTATAATCCTAGCTCCTAGTGATTGTAAAGCAATTATTCCTCAAATGATGGCAGTTGACTGCCAAGCCCTTTTTTAAATCAACAACAGTTAACTGATCAGTCTATCCCTTAATTGCAGGTGGTTAACTAAATAGTCAACTGTCAAGCCACTCCTCAATCAATGTAGAAACCAAATAGTTAATCAACCACTTTATTTTAGTCCACTGCAGACCTAACTAATTGCACACACACCCATTTTATTTTAGTCCCAACTATTTGACAGAAACTACAAACACACCTATGCTCCTCCAAGTTTCCGGGATGGGGACGGCAGGGGATGGCCGGATGTGTTTCTGGTACAGAGGTACTTTTTGGCTATTTTTTAGGGGATGACAGGGGATAGTTATTCAAAAAATAAGGAAATTTAAAATATTCATATGATAACATTGATAAAGCATTCATCATAGACATTATATAACCTTTGTGAGCATGGGTAATAGAATAAGAATTATGTTCTTTATATATACATATGAGCATCAGTTAATAAAGGCATGCCTGACTTTTGTTTATATTCAAGTGAGGTATTTATTATTAAAGTTTTCCTAAAGCCTTCAAGACTGCATGTTTTGTTGTCTAACTCATTAACAAAGAAGAACGATTAAGTAAAAATATTACTGGTTATGTTCCAGTTTGACCTTAGATGGGATACTAATATATGGGATTGTTCTATGAGTTGTTTGTGCAAATACTTTTTGGGATTATGAAAATGGAATTTCCTGCCAACTATGATTTGACTTGTATTCAGCAGTATAATGACTATAGCATGCCAACTTTGTCTATGACAGTCCTTGTATACTAAACAAGTTGTCCAATGTATTAAAAAAGATAATCTTTGATTATGAAGATGTAGAGATTTGCAATAGGGGATATTTATTTTGTAGATTTTGTGATCATGATTCATCATTGGTCTGTTACTTGGGTAGACTTATAGTTTGATGAGGATTTGGGGGCTGCCCCCAATGGGGTTGAGGGGCAGCGCCCCTCATGGGGGTCTGGGGGCTCACCATTTTCATATTTTTTTGTAAATCCTAGATGGACATGTAATAAATCAAACAAGCATTGAAGGGTTGCACTTTTTAAAAAGTAACTAAAATGTCCTCGAGTATGTTAGGGGATGGCTAGGTGTCCTCGGGATAGATGGTGGACGTTTGGTCATTGCCTAGCCATCCTGGGGATGACTAGCCATGCCCTAACGTACTTTGGAAACTTTTTGATGTCTTAAGGATATTTCCTAAATTTTGACAAGAAAGGGGATAGGGAGGGGATGTTTCCTAGGCATCCCCGCATCCTCAAAATGTCCCCTGTAGGGAATGGGGGTAAAAAGGTAGTGCACGCATCCCCAGGGAGCATTGAAACACACCCATTTTATTTTAGTCCTGACTCCTAACTAGCTGACATAAACTACAAACACACCCATCTATGCTACTTCTATGTTGGCAGACCATTCTGTCAAAATGGGCACATTACAGTACATTAATAAAGGCTCCCCTATTAATTTGTTAATAATCGATCTCCTAAGAGTAGCTAAAAACCCAAATCCTTGTTCCAATTCTAATTGCACGTGTACTTACAAATTTAGACAACCTTTTGCAACTGCCTTTTCATATAATGATTTTCCATTGCTATTATTTTGGCATTCTCATTTCAAATGCAGTTTTTTGTGGTAAGAATGTTTTGTTAGCATGAACTTGCCTTCTCTTTCTTGACATATCTATACCTTGCTCTTGACCCTTATAGAAAATTAATCTCGTCTCATCAATGTACTTGATCTTGTAAGCGCAATTAATCTTATAGACACCACTTTGTAGTTTGCAAAGTAGCCAGATGCACCTCCGCCCCTCCCTAGGTGCGCGTATCCCTGTATCTGATACGGATGTGAATACAATACGGCATGGATACACATTGGATACCATACCCACATGTGCCCAAAAAGCTCTGATTTTCCAGCCGTGCCGGATATTGTGTGATTTGATTTTCAAAAAATTTGATGTGAATCCTCCTAAACTTAATCTTAAAAACTCCAATCATGTAATATTTCTTCTTGTTTTGTATAAAGAAAACCTACACCAAATGAGGAAGACAAATGAAACGTTTTTCTATTTCAGCGAATCATTTTTCTTGGTCTTCTTGCTGTGCAACTATACTATTTTTTTTGGTGTCTTAATTTTTATAGATTTAAGAAAGTTAATTTTTTATAATTTGATATTTATCTTTAATATTTATATTATGTTGTTTAAATATTAGATATTTAAAAATAAATAAATTATTTTTTAAATATAAATAAAATTTATTCATATATATTTAATTATTTATTCTTTACTAAATTATTAATATTCAAATTTTAATTTATATTTACTTATTTGCTTATAAAGTAATGAATATCTCCTCTAATAACTTAGAAAATTGTATTAAATATATGTGTGTGTGTTTTTGAATGTCGTATCCAATCGTATCCATATTGGGGGTCTTCGAAAATGGCCGTATCCGTATCAAGATACTGTATCCGTATTTGTATCTGTATCTGTGTCCATGCAACTTTGGTATTTTGTGTTCCAATCAATCCTCGGAGAGCTATGAGATCTGTGTTAGTTTATTCTGGTGTAGAAAAGTGGTCTTGATTTTTTGACTCTAGGTTTTTTTGTTTGTTGGAGATGTCTTCTAATAAATGCAAGATTGCTATACAGACATTATCTGACTCATTCATGCTTTTTTGATGCTCTTGATGTAATGGCCCAAAAATGAGCCTATGACATTAGTGGATAACAAATAGGCTAAGTAGTTTCTTGTGTTCCTGTTGCAACACGAACATGTTACATTACACACTCACAGACTAGAGATGTCACAACACAACAACAATGACACTCATGGAATGAGACATTAGTGCACACAGCATGACTGCACAACCAAAATACTTAACACTATTGCGATACAACCTCATCACAACAAACAAATGAGAATGTAGATTTTCCTCTATCACGATTATAGGGTACTTGACCATTAACATCATCTCTTGCAAACATACAAGAATGAAAGGGAATGGGACACTGTTTCCTAATCAAGGGAAAACCTAAGCATCATTTCATCCTATGATTCAACCCATGATGCATTCTCATATCACAAATGGTATAGAAATGACTATTAAATGATAATAATACTTACGCATGAGATAGAATGATAAAGAGATCCAATGTCTCGCCTGCATCCTTCAAGAGACTAGTTGTTTTCATTCAAAGGCACAACCACAACCCAAAACTAAAAATAACTGAAAAAAGACATCAAACTTCGACCCCACAGGTCATCTTTGGTTTAGGAATTTTTTCCAAAAAATGTCCTTTAATATCCACTATGATAGAAATGCCCCTTATGGACAAAATCACTCCTTTCATCATAAATGAAAATGCTCCAACATTTCTGATTCATCCTTGACACTTCTGGAATAGCCCCTTTTGGCAAAATAGATGATTTGGAGCAGGGGACAAACAAAACATGAACAATTGGGTTCCATTTAACTCCAAATCCCTTTCCGGGCACAGCCGAAGGATCCTCTGAAGGTCTAAGACCATATCTAACCCTTAGAACTAAAATTTAAACCTCAAAAGCATCTGCCAAGTTGAAAATGCCAATCTACCACTATATTGACAAACGGTACAACGTATAACTTCTACATGTTTATTGCTGTTAAAAATCAACTTGCCCCATTGAAATACAGCCTGACAAAGCTTCATATTCAATTGTCAAAATCCTCAAAATCATTCTTTTAATTTTAGAATAACTTCACTATCCACAATCATAGAATCCATTTCCTAACAATGCTACAAGCAAAACATACATTCAAGCATAACTCCAAGACCATAAGAGCTGGGCAAACATGCATTCCACCCCTGAATTCATCTCATCCAAGGCATTGTATTCAAAGCGCAAGATGTTCATTAAGCCACTTTGCAGTTTTGAGTTAAAATTAGACATGATACAAAATCAATTCAAATAACTGCATTAATTGTTTACAACATGATATTTGCATCCCAAAACATGGATGGATTGCAAGTAATACCATGCATCCAACCATCCATTAACAGTATTTGGTCTACCTCCCTACCATGTGTGACTTTGAGGCCTACCCCACTAGATTGAGAGAATGAGTATGAGACAATTTCATACACCCTCACTGTGGTGTCCTATATATATATTTTGTTTTCGAGTTATAGATTAATTAAAAAGATCAATCACTACTGCTAACTGTCCTCGGCCTGTATATCACTGGTTAAGCCTTTAAAACATGATTACAGAATTCCAGATTAAAAAAAATAGCTACAATTTGTCACATATTAACCATCAACTCAGAATGACCCGGTTAATCTAATTTATTGATTTATGACAGTCTATCAGTTAATGGTATACAAATTAACTGATTCATATGGCAATCTTACAGTACAGATCTCCAATACAGCATAGGTCCCTAGAGCTGAAGGCTCTAGGCAGTGATCAATATGGATGACTCACTCTGGTACGGTAGATACATCAATATGGACACCACTGAGCTGGAAATGATGGTTCTAGGCTCCCTCAAGATGGTGGAAATAGGAAGAGCATGGTGCGCCAAGTTTATTTCCTCTTTTGCATGGATTGTGGCCAGCCACAACTCCTATTCTGAACAGTTCACTCCCTTTGTGGATGGAATATCATTGCAGCAACCTTCCCCAATTGTGCACAGTGATCAGACTTGAGCGCTTGTGCCTGATTGGATGAATAAGCTTGGATCTGTTGGGTTATGCCTGAGCCATGGGGGTAGCCATAAGGGATCACCGATACTTCAAATGCTTAGCGGATTCCAAACCTTCAGGAGATTGCTCAAAGTTTATGGTCATTAAATTGATAATTTAATCATAACTTTTACTGAGCAAAATTTAGGAGCTGCCTAGCAATGTTGAGTGCTCTGATAGTTGTGTTCTACAATATGGACGTGTTTGCAGAAAATCGTCCTCACAATAAATAACAAACAAAAGACATCACAATCTCCACAAACATTGATATAACCATATCAAATATAGTAGAAGATTGGATTTTCACAAACAATCAGATGAGGATCAATTCAGCCGCCTACAGCCTGCACTGGTGAACATTGAGATGAAATCTGGAGAGTGAAACTCTCAGCTCTTTCTCACTCAAGTCCTTGGAATAAATATCAGCACCTTTTATTGAAAATAGGATGACACAAAATATCTAGAAAATCAAATGCAAAATCCTCATCTTTATGCTGTTCAAAGACTAGGAAACAAGCAAACGCAGCTTTGATGCCTTATTAGTTTTCCAGAAAATGCTGCAATTCCATCAGGCTGAATAATACTGTGTTTCAGTTGATCTGTTCAATGATATATATTATAAATTTATTTTTCATCTCCTGTATTATAGGAGAGTTGTTATACTTCCTATAACCACTCCTTTACATGGACAAGTTGTAACAACTTGTAATACAATTCTGTACAACCAGGTACAATAATATAATTCTTCACACATGATATTCTAATGTTCAAATTAACAAACCATAACAAACCTAATAAACCTAATGATGTAATATTACTAACAAGAACAACCTTGCTTTAATCTGAAATGAATTGCTTCAAATCTGGTAAGGATAATCTGTAACTTAGAAAAAAATTGAGCTGGAATCTTGCATGCTCTAACCATCTATATTGCAGAATGTGCAACTTGATTATCCAACCATTGTGATGCCAAATTTGACATCAATTGTCCTAAAAAGTGTTCTGCATTTCTTGATTTGTCATCACCCTTCTTTTGTTTCTGTTCAAAGCCTTAGCTTCTTGAGTTGGTTTTGATTTTGACATTATTCACAAATTCTTGGATAGTTGGGTCATTTTTCATAAAAATTCTTGTAGACATCTGTTATTTCTGAGTGTGTGACCAGTATAATGGGTTTTCAGATTGTTGAAATGAATCAATCCTCTCCTTCTGACCTAGTTATAAAGGTATCCATGGTAGCACTTGACCACAAAAAAGGAAGCCTAAGGATGGAGCTCAAGTTTTGAGCCCACATAGCTTGGTTTTGCACCTTAATGAATGCAACTCACTCCTGCGTCTCTTTACATTTCTTGAGAATCATTACATACCCTTAAACATTATTGGCATTGGCATTCATGAATACCTTGCACTGAGTGGTGTCTATAGACTTCTATGTTTCTCCTTACATCTATCTTGTTTGATTCTCATCCAAGGCTGTGTCTGAATTCCTTTTCCAGGATGTTATGATATTTTAAAGAATTGGTGTATGTTTGATAGCTGTTGTTTTTTTAATCTGTCTTCAGTTAACTGGATTTTGAAAACTAACATCTTTATGGTACAGAATACTTAACCAACAATATAAGACATACCTATTTACAATCTTGGGTCTCCTTGCAGAAGTGTCTTGTTGAGAAAATTATGCTTAATAATACAAAATAAAGTACATTTTAAGGAGTAAAATAAACCAAGAATAAAGAAGGAGAATTCTTGGATGCAATAGAATAAACTGGGATATATTTATTTTGCTTTTAAGGTCCAGCTTTATTATATTTAAGCTTGTTTTTCTTTTTTTATTTGTAAAGCTTTAGTAGCCTATTTTCTTTATAAACATTCATGTAATCTTGCAAGAGCAATGTACAAAGTCATACAAAGAAACACAGAGAAGACTTTTTCTGTATCTGTGCCCACGTTGTGTTGTTCATTTTTTTTTATCAGCTACAGTAGTTTGTTGCAGAAAATCTGCAGCGCTTCTTTTTCATGTTTCTTAAGATTTTGGGCTAGCCTTCTTGGGTAATTATATCTGTTGTATAAAATTTGATGCTTAATTGTTTGTTTAGTGATCTCTAGTTATACAGCTTATAGCTGATGCAAGCTATCAAACAGGCACTGACAATATTTAAACACTGAATTCAATGTGTACATGATTGAAATTCATTATCATACTACTGAACTTAACACAATATATGGTTAAACTGCCAAAAATCTATATATGAAGCACAATAATGGAATAAGATGCACAGAAACAAAAGACAGCATTACACATAATTGAGACTAGATTTTTATGTATCAAAAATTCTCTTGGGCATAAAAACTTCCAAGGGGAAAGATCACAGTTTTGTTCCCAATCCACAGTGAAATCATGCTGGTGTTTAAAGTAACTTTTCTCTCTTCAGAGTGTGGAAACCATCCTTCCTCTGTTCGGTATTTTCTAAACTGATGGAAGTATGCCAAAGTACCCTTCTCTCATGGATTTTAATATACATCATCAAATGCAATGGAGCACTTAAGCTTAGTTTTTACCTTTCCCCACAGAGTGCACCATAACTAGCTCAAGGATCTTTTCTTTTGATAAAAAACTATAGATTTTGCTACCCATGCAGAAGTGAAGAAATTTTGGGTAGCTTCTTGATGTGCAATTGTCATCTACCATGAATTCAATGTGCATATCTCTCTGACTGTCTTACCACAACACAGTCACAAATAATTTTCATCTTGCGTTGTCATGGACAAACTGCCTAGAAGTACATGTACAAGCTTTCAGATAGCTTGTTAGGTACTATATTGTTGTTTACAACCTCAGCTTACAATTGTCTGTCTTGCTTGTGCAAATACAAAGTACACCATGAATGAACCTTACTACAAGCACTAGCATTCTGGGCCAGTATGCATATTGTTGTAAGTCAGCAACTGTTTTCTCAGTTCCATAGTGACGAATTACTGTAGAGGCATGGACCTCCTTCATGGGATGAAGTCTCCCTTTGATGTACAACTAGGCTGTCCAACTTTTCACAGTCCTTCCTTGAGGCTGTAATCTATATGTATGGTCATCTTCAAATTATTCTCTTTTGGATAATGGGTTTGCTGTGACTCTTCCCTGGAGTCAGCATCTTGCCCATATTGCTCCTTTTATATCTCATTGCTGATATGATTTTTCCTGCGATATAGATAGTTCTGGAGGGAAACCTCACAACCACCATTTCTCAACTGTATACTTGAGTATATGTGCTTCATTTTGGAGTCAGTTTCTTGTATACATCTAGATTCCAGGAAACAGTATTCTGATTTGTAAGGTTTTTAATCATAGGCATGCTCTATATCTGCTCTAGATTAGCATATTTTTGTAAAGGTTCTTTTGCCTTAATATTTTTTAAAGCCTGACAATATAAATGTTCTTTCATGCATGTTACTATTTTTTTTCTTTCAGATTGTTTCATTTTAAATTAGAAAGGTGACTTCTCTTTTTGTCTATTAATTCATCCTATACTCTGGCAATAAAACACATCCAATAATCTGATGGAGCTCTATGTGTCCATTATAATATATTTTGGAATATGTATCATCCTCGTAACTAAATGGTTTAAAAATTTTTGCTACATAATTTTGAATCTTGATGATATTTTTCATGTATTGTTTGAGTTTCTTATTCTAAAATTTGTATGTTGAACAGAGGTAATGTAGATAAGCAATGTGATTATGTGGATGTGTCATTCGCTCTTTGGTTGTTAATGTTAATGGGCATTTCTGAAAATTGGTTTTCTCTTATTGCTTGTAAAGGGCTGCAGTCAATCGTCTGATCAATTTGACAGATACAACAATTGCCTCTGGAGATGATGATGGGACCATTAAGGTAGGTTGAACCTGGTTTGAATGACTCAACAATTTTGCATTTGGTGATGTTAGAGTATATTAGTTCTCGTGAAAATAGAATGGATCCATAAACTGTTTTTAAACCTTAGTATGCTTGGTCAGATTCTCTTATTTTTTTCCATAGCGGGCAGACCCAACAGATAAATAAGGAACCAATTAATTGTACAACTGTGTTATTTTGGATAACTATTTTAAATATCATGTATTTTGATTTGCTGTATCTGGGCCTGTTTTGTAATATGCTTGTGGTATTTGACAGATTTTTGACAATCCAATAAGAGTCCTAGGCAAGACCCAAAGCGTAGTTTAAGTCTATCTATTAGCCGAAAACTTGATAGGATTTTATGTTCCTTCATTTTACTTTTGCTATTTTACAAGCTTCTTGTATTTGTTAACTTTGATGCAGGTTTGGGATACTCGGCAGAATTCTTGTTGTAACAAAGTCAAGGCTCATGAAGACTATATTTCAGATATGGAATTTGTTCCTGATACCAAGCAGCTACTTGTGACAAGGTGTTGTTTTCTTCTATCTCACCTTTTCTCTGTAAGAAAGGAGATTCAGCTCTGGGGTTGTGAATTGGGATTTTTATCTATGCATGGAAAGAAACTGATAGGCTTTAATGAGACACATATATGGAGAGAATGTATGACATCAAAGGCTACATGGCTGTTACCTTTCAAACTTCTGATACACTGTCAGATGTTAAATGTTAATGTTCCAGTTCTCTGGGAAAATCATCTGATCTATCTGTGGTTTCTAGTACCAGATAGCTAGCAAAAGGAAAATATATTGGATGAATTCCTTTTGTTGCCATTGGCAATGCCAGCACCAATGTGGATCACATGATACTATTGGAAAAAGACTCTGCTCCTCTGGGTTATTTCTTTAATATATTGTGTTAGCCTTAAACAGAACAACACCTTTTCTTGGTCTGGTTCTTTAATCTACAAACTTAATATTAATGCCTCCTATTTCTTTCTTGTTTCTACAGACTAAATGGTCATATTTTTCCTTGACAAATAATCTGTTCTCTTAGTGGAAAAACATTTGTTGTATGCTTCCTTTTTGTCTGGTCTATTTGAGTGCTCTTGTTACCAAGAAATAGAAATGTGTACATTGAATTCTTATAAGTGTTGAAATTCGATGCAGCTTCAGTCGCATCTTCCAGCCATACATACTTAAGATCAATTAAATGGTAGACTATGTCTATTTAATTGATAAAGTCAAATTAATGAAGAGACACGTTTTATGTGTCTAAATATAATTAATATTTGTTATCTTGAAATCCCGTATCTTGGAGGAGGCGCGATCTTCAGGAAACCGACTTTAATTTATTAAGGAAATTGTTATTATTAAGGCCGACTTAACTATCTCTAAGAGTCATGTATGATGAGATACAATTTATCATTGGAGGCCGACTTTGAAGAAATACGATCTCATGGAGGAGACGCGATTTTTTGATACAAGGCCGACATGTCTTGGAAAGACATGTCTCTTCATTCGTGGTGTATATATATTCAATGTAACATTGTTGTTTTGCATGCAGTTCAGTTTATTTCGTTTCACTTCAGTATATCATTCTTTGGCACAAATTATATACACATTCTTGGCGCGAATTATACAAGGCAGATTGAGTTCAAGAGGAGATCATATCATTGTTGTTGAGATTATCTTCATCATACTGTCTCTTATACTGTATCAGTTTGATGCGCATGATTGATCTCTATTGTACAAGAGATTCATTTATTGTTCAATAAATAAGAGATATATTGTTGCTGGGTTTTTCTCCCTCAAGAGGAGGGTTTTCCCAGGGTACCTGCTGTGTTATTGTGTCTGATTTTGAATTAATTTTCTGTGCACTTATCTGATCACTAAATTTAACAATAAGTTGGGGAGTACAAAGTGGATTGGACTGCACATAAAATGTAAAGAAATATTAAAACAGAGATAGAAATATTTAATAAACATAACATTCCTTTAGGTAGATGCAGCTGTAGGAATAGTTGATAGAAATAGAATGAAAGATTAGATTTTGCTTTTGTTTTATTTGTTCTAGGTTTTAGAGGGGGTTTGGTTTGGTCATGGGGAGAAGTGCAGGGACAGAGGTTTAGTTTAGGTTAAGTTTTTATTTATTTTATTTCTGTTGTAAATGTAAACAAATCTAATGGCAAGTATAAGAGATTAAGGGTTCTATAAGTATTCTCAGTCTCAGAAATCTACCAAAAGCTAAGACACAGATTTTCGACTTCCAGAAATACACAGATTTTCGACTTCCAGATTTAATGATAATTAATGTGCTGAATGCAGAACATTGTCCGATTTCTATATCTGCATATCAGTGAGGGATTCGCCATATGTATGTTAGGAAACCCGGCCTCTAAGAGACACGTCTCATGAGAGGACGTGTCTCCACGAGTGGAGACACGTCCACTCATGGGACGTGTTCTTTAGAGTGCGGGTTAACACACAGTTAACAATGCGTTAGTATAACACATATACACTAACCAGCGAATAACAATATAAATTTCGATTTAGAATATTAAATATGATTCGCATTTTATACTCATAAATTCGAATGATATGTTTTTCAGAAATAACGATAAACTCAATCAGGTATGAAATACGATGGTGCTTGCAGCAATCGTATTCCAGATCTGACCGACGCTATCTTTCAATAACACTCCCTCTTAGCTAGGGAAGATGTATCAAATCGAATAACTAGAGATATCACCTAAACACGTGATATCTAAGACATAATATGATTTCTCAATATTGTCAAGTCACATGACATTCTTCATATCATATCTTATTATTATGGTATGTGCACTGACATCAAGTCACATGATGTCTACCATAATTCATAGCATATCCATGGATATAAATATCCACCATGATTATCTCTTAATGATCATAATGATCTACAAATGATATCAAGTCCCATGATATCAATAAGAGACACTATCATGACATGTCCATAATATCAAGTCACATGATATCTGCCATGATAGTTTGATCATTGTAGAGTCGTCACTTTACAATGTCAATTACAAGTGTACATTATTAGAAAGATCGTCACCTTTCAATAATGCATACAAGAAAAGTAGGCCCATAAAGTCATGGAGTCACACACATGACAAAAGAGTTTACACATTAAACTCTTTATATATATTAGTACAATTTATAAACAATTTGTATTTCTAACATAAATAACAAATTACATTTCAACCATACCAAGTTTCTTCCTGAAGTGCTCCAACTTGATTCGGGAGAGAGGCTTGGTGAGAATGTCAGCAGTTTGATCATTTGTACTAATATACTCCAACTGAATTACTTTCTTTTCCACCATATCTCTTACATAATGATAGGGGATCTCAATGTGCTTCGATCTATCATGAAAGACAGGATTTACAGAGAGTTTGATGCAACTCTAATTATCACAATGAATAATTGTAGGATTCAAGGGCTCACCAAAGAGTCCCACAAGCAATTTACGAAGCCAAACTGCTTCTCTTGCTCCCATTGAGGCTGCAATGTATTCAGCTTCTGTTGAGCTCTGTGCAACTGAAGATTGTTTTCTGCAAATCGAGGAGATCATAGCCGATCCTAAACTGAAGCAACATCCTGATGTGCTTTTTCGATCGGTTACACTTCCAGCCCAATCTGAATCAGAGTACCCATGAAGATCTAGTTGATCATTCTTGTAAAGAAGACCATATCCAATAGTGCCTTGAAGGTATCTCAAAATATGTTTCACAGCCATTAAGTGAATTTCCTTTGGCTCACACATGAATTGGCTGAGAACATTCACTGCATAGCAAATATCACGTCTAGTGTTAACCAGATACATCAAGGATCCAATCAT